>ML439976.1:0-15103 GCA_005239525.1 Nicotiana knightiana
TCAGGGGTGTGGGGTTCGGAACCGTTGGATCGAAATGATCCAACGATTGGGGTTTAATGGGGGTGAAACGGTTTCGTTTGGTTTTTATGGGGGGCAGGCCGGGTTAAGGGTTTGGGCTGGGGTTGTTTGGGTGTTAGGGAAAAAGGATTTGGGCCTGAGCAGCTCTGGCCCAGGTCCGATTTTAACTCTCTTTATTTAACTAAAAATCAATTAGTTAATTTCCACTCTAATTTAAAACCAAGGAATGTAGTAATTAATTTAATCCTTATTTATTTATGGATTAATCAAAAATGACACGACCAATTCTATATTCCTAATTCAAACCGTGTTTTATCGAATAAAATATGATTAATTTCTGTAGTAATTAATTATTAAAAACTACATTACGTCAGATATTCGTCATTTGTCTACCATTTAAATAATTATAAACAATAAACTCATAATGCAGAATTTCAATGATTTTGAAAGATGAATCATGTATATGCAAGCAATGCAGATAATTCACAATTAATCACTGAAGAATCAATCAATATTCATAAAATCAATTGATTTATTGGGATTTTTGTAGGACGATACGGCGAGCAAAAATCAAATGCTCACAGNATCACATGCTCACAGTAACGACCCGATCGGTTGTTCCGAGAGTTTAGCCCCGTTTCCCCCGTTTCTGCTTTATTTTATGTGGTTCAGCTTCAGTTATGTGTGTTGGGTCGGTTGGTTCGGGTTCAGAGTGGCCATCGTGAAAATTGAGGCATTTAGTCTCTCAAGGTAGCCTAATAGTTGAGAAAGTCAACTGAGAGTTGACTTATTGGTAAACGACCTCGGAATGCGGATTTTATGGCTCGGATAGATTCGTTACGTGATTCGGGACTTAGAAGTGTGTTCGGAATGAAGTTTTGATGTCCGGTGTAGAATTAGGCGTGAATTGGTGAAAGTTAGTTTTTGGCGATTTTCGATCGGCGGTGGAAAATAGGCTATCGGGGTCAGAATGGAATTTCGGAAGTTGGAACAAGTCCGTAATGTCATTTTGGATATGTGCAAAATTTCAGGTCAATCGGAGGTATTTTGGTTAGTTTTGGCATCGTTAGCGAAATTTAAAAGTTTCAAAGTTCATAGGTTTGAATTTTATGTAATTTTGGTGTTTTCGGTGTTTTGAAGGCACGACTAAGTTTGAATGATGCTATGGGGTGTGTTGTTTTTTTTGGTTGGGGCTCGGGATTGATTTCAGATGGTTAGCAGAGTTTTGAACTTGGGAAAATTGCAGCAAATGGCTACTGGTGTAAGTTTCTGGTGTTGACCGCACCTACGGATGGATAGCCGCAGGTGCGAAAATCCATGTGCAGGTGCGAAGGGAGTCTAGGCAGGAGGAGTCCACATGTGCGAAGGGATGTCCGCACCTGCAAAGCCGCAGGTGCGGAGAAGGGGTAGCAGGTGCGAGAATTTGGTTCGTTAGTGGGTTTTCGCAGGTGCGCACCTGGGACCGCAGGTGCGGGTCCGCAGGTGCGATGAAAGGTCCGCAAGTGCCGATTTGCTGTGCAGAATAGTATAAAAAGAAGGCCTCCATGAAATTTTAGTCATTAACCATTGTTGCATGCGGTTGGAGCTCATTTAAAGGCAATTTGAAGAGAGAATTAGTGTGTCTTCAGTGGAGGTAAGTTCTCGGGTTATTAAAGTTGCTTCTATGCTATTTTTGTTCGGATTAGTCTTGTAATTTGAAGGATTAAAGTAAGAAAAAGTTTGGAAAATGGGAGGAAATATTTGGAAATTTCTTTTGGCAATTTTAGTGGGCAATTGTGATCCGATTTTGATGTTCTTGGTATGTACGGACTCGTGGGAGGATAAGGGTTCTTGTGATGTAAATTTTATTGGATTCCCAGGCGTGGGCCTGAGGCTCGGGTTTGGCCAAATTTAGAGATTTTTCTATAAATTGATAGTTTTCGATTGGGTTATATTCCTTTAGTATATATTAATGATGTTAAACTGGTTTTGGTTAGATTCGGAGCAATCGGGAGCCAATTTGAGGGGCAAGAGCATAGCGGACTAGTATTGTGGCCCGGTAGAGGTAAGTAATGGTTATAAATCTTGTCCTGAGGGTATGAAACCCCGGACTTCATATTTCTCACTGATTTTAGAATGGCGCACATGTCGGATGACGAGTATCTGGCCTGCACTAATTTTTGGATTGGACTTGGTCCTCTCCGTGGAAACTATTGAGTTGCATATTTTACTCTAAACTATATGTTAAATTGGGTTCTAAAGACTATAAAAATATTTGGGCTATAAGCCATGTTTGGGGCCTCATGCCGACTTGTTTAGACCCCTTGGGGGCTTTTTATTTCCATTTCCTCGCTGTTTATTGATGATTTCACTCAGTCACATTGTGCTTATTATTTTCAAAACTCAGCCTCATTTACACTACTTTGAGATTTAAAAATGATGTTTTGGAGCGAGTACCCCGTTTTACTGATACGCCCGAGGGGCTTTTGAGAGGTTCTGACTGAGTGAGGCCGAGGGCTTGATTTGTCAGGATATGATACGCCACGAGGTGGCTTGATATTAGCGCTTGGGCTGAAGGAGCCCCTCCGGAGTCTGCACACACCCCCAATGAGCGCACCGAGTGTCGAGTGACGAGTGATTGGGAGGCATGAGTGAGTGTGAGGTATGCCCGAGGGGCTGATTATGAGTGATTGTGAGGTATGCCCGAGGGTCTGATTATGAGTGACTGTGAGGCATGCCCAAGGGGCTGATTATGATACATGTTTTTACCCGATGGGCTATTTATGATTTTACCACTTTAACTCTGAACTTATGAAATATGTTTTTCCCGAGGGGTCTTTTTATGAAATTCAGCATTACACCAAACTTCTTGAAAGTTATGTTGAAACTATTGGCAAGTATATTTCGAAATGATTTTTTTTTTTACTGAAATTAGCTTTTAAGCGTGATGATTTAACGTATACATTGTTGGAAAGAAAGGCTGTGCTTATTGTGAATTGATGAATTGATTTTATGTGTTTCTTGCTGCTCAGATCTGAATTATTTTCATTACTACTGAGTTGGTGTACTCACAATAATCCATGTACCTTGTGTGTAGATCCAGGTGTTAGGGCAGGGTGAGCTGTTTATCTGTTCAAGAGATTCTCGGAGGTTTGCGAGGTAGTTGCATGCGTCCGCAGTCCTGCTCTCTCTCCTGCTTACTATTGTAGAAATTATTCTCTTTTGAGTTGTATATTTCTATGTAGATGCTCATGACCAGTGACTTCGGGATCTCGGGGGTTGTATTTAATATTTCGTATAGCTTTAACTATTTTATAAATGTTTAAAGGAAACCTTTATGGGTTATCAGTATAGTAAAGATGTAAATGGAAGCTTATTATGATTTGAGTGTAGTTTTGGCTGGCCTAGTTCCACGATAGGCGCCATCACGACTGGCTTAGATTTAGGGTCATGACAAGTTGGTATCAGCGCTAGGTTACATAGGACTCACCGATCATGAGCAGGTTTAGCAGAGTCTTGCGGATCGGTACGGAGATGTCTGTACTTTTCCTTGAGAGGTAGCGGGACCCTTAGGAAAATCTCACGTTCTTGAATTCTTGTCGTGCGAATCCATTGTATACAGCCAAGAGCGTAACTCTTGAATTCCTTCCATGTATTCGAACGCGCACGAGAGCATTTGGTATCAGCTGTGCATCGACAGCTTGTGATCTCCATGGATGAGATGTGATTTTGGCATGTTAGTAATGGGCCGGTCTGGAGGACTTAAGGCCGGATTCATTCTGTGGCTTGAGTGCTGAGATTTTGATTATGTGAGCCATGTATTTCGGGACTTATATGTCCGTTGATGTCCTTATTAACGGAACTTTGTGATTGGATGCCTATGTGGTGAGTGTGATTTGATGGTTAGATGTGTTCAGACTGTGATCTGTGATAAAAGGGTTGGCTGGAAATGTGGCAAGATTTATTGACTGTTTGATTTCTGTCTCGATTTGGTATATGGCCTTGAGTTGTGAGTATATTGGAAGACCTCTCATGTTGTGTAGTTGTGGAGTGAAGTGGATTTTTCTGTTGGGTTACGAGTTCCTAGTGAAGTCTTTTGAGCTGATCATTGCCCCAGTAGCGTTCATGTATTTGGTTAACAGTGTATTCCAGCCGTATTAGCACTCCTTGTTATTGTATTCATTGATGGCGTCCTGGCATATTCGCGTAGCCTGGAGTAGCATACTCAGTAATTAAGGATGGCATTATAGGGATTCAGGGAGGAAAGGCTCCATGCAAAATTCTCTGAGTGTGAATTTTGGCTCGGTTCAGTAGCATTCTTGGGATACGTGGTGTCCAGTAAGGGTATCCATGTTGTCAGACATGTGTGGGTAGAGCTTCCAGAAGCTCGAGATTTATGTGACCACCGCTCCAGTTTTAGTTCTGCCATCAGCTTCAGGTTTTCACCGCGTATTGTGATGCCTCGAGGGTAGGCATTGTTTGTGGTTAGATGCAGAAAGGTGTAGTGATTGCGTGTAGTGATTGCGCGATAGTTATGGTCTTCAGAAGTGTATAGAGAGATATCATTTGGGGCTAAGCGGGCAGGGGTATCTCCTGCGGATTGTCCTAGGGTATCTGATCCCTATGTAGTTCTGTAATAAGTTCTCTTCTACTAGTACATGATATATGTTGTAATTGGAGTTTAGATCGCTTGTGGAAGTTGGCGTGACTATTACAATGATGAATGCGATATTTGCAGATGACTTGAGATGTTAGACGGATAGTGTTATTATGGGCATTGTGAATTATTGGTTGTCTCGATTGTTGGCTTTGAGCCAAGTGGGGGAGTCTATTAATGATGATTTTATTGCACAATTTTGTGTGGTATGGGTTTCAGTTCGAGGTATACTGGTAAATTAGTTGTGACCTGTAGGCGTGGGGTTTGGGAATGTCACGAGTAATGGAAATCTCTTCGATATAGGTTGTAATGTACTATGTTGGGTAATTAGGTTATATTGAATGATTTAGTGGAAATTGTACAAGGTGTAGTGTGTGCAGTGTAAGAGTTTGCTTGTGGCTTCAAGTGAGTGGATTACTTTCCCAGTATGTCAGTGTGGAAATGGGTTAGGTCAATTCAGTCTAATTGTTCAGTGTGATTGAGATTTACGTTAGAGGGTGTCAGGACTTGTGGTACTTCTACATTATCACGAATTCTACATATCAGCATCAGGAAGGTGAATGTAATGGCTTTAGATTCGCAGGAAGTCTCTTCAGGGTAAGTATTTCAAATGTGGTACTTTTGGGGATATTTAAGAGAGTATTCGGCGGCTTATGAGCCTTAGACGGTATGTTTTTGTGCTGGGGTCGCGTGTCGTGAGTCTGGGTTGAAAATTGTGGTATTACGGCAGGAGAAGTATCAATTTGAAGGTAAGCCTTGGGTAAATAGGGGCAACCTGGTAGTAGGTCGGATTGGCATGGTAAGGAATACGATTAGTTCTTTAGGTGTTCATAAGGTGACGAGTTTTTACGGGTGTTTCTTAGCAATGCTCTTTGATTTTTGGTGGCCTGCGTAGCTTGGTTGAGTTAGAAAAATTCAGTCCTCATGGTTTGGTGTTGCGCAAATGGGATTTCAGATAGTTCCTGATGGTTTCTACCGGGGTTAAGGGTGCATATTTTATTTTGGCGTGAGGTGCGGGTGACTATAGTGAATTTGCTTCTAAATGGGGTCAAATGGAAGTTCTTGGATAGTTGGGTACGTAGTTGCTTGTGGCTCAGAAGGGACCATGGAGTTCCCGTATTGTTCCTAGGTTGACATGGCGTATGCAGTATGTTGGGTAGAGTTGAGATTTGCATATGTGAGGTCTCGGTTCGGTTTTGGAAGGAAGATCATAAATTCTTAGGCAGCATGGGCAGTTTCAGATGACTAGGTAGGTGATATCACTAATTGGTGCGACTTGATGAGGGTATACATTTCAGAAAGAGCAATGTGTTTGATTTAAGGGTACTTCATTGGTATCGCGGTGCCCTATTGTTGGATCGACTGTTGATATTCAAGGTTTCTTGGTAAACGGAAGAATTGTAGGGGTATCCCTCGTGGAATGAGTAAGTATTTGGGATGTGTTATGTATTCGAGCGGTGGAGTTGTGATCGGATATGGTAATATGTACGCTTCATGGACTTCGAGACTGAGAGTTCTCATAAACAGGTTATTTTGTGGTAATGAACTGTGAAGATGCGAGCTGAGCTAGTCGAATGTTAGTATGTACCATGATTCCATCATTGTAAACTTTTTGGTAAGCTATCTATCTGTTGTGGGTGATCAGAGTTAAATTAGGGTTATTGGTAGGCTAATATGGGTGTGTGTTCTGCACCGGGTCGAAATTGTTGGCTCCGAATTTCTATTATTGAGGAATGTACCATTCGATTGTGATTGAGTTTATTCATGTTCTAGAGTGATCTATGAGTTACCCTTTGGTGTTGCAAGGAGTGGTGATTATTGGTCATGTGCACATATGGTGCGGTTCTAGTTGGGATTTATAGCTAGATTTGAGTAAGGTAAGTAATTGGGTGTTGCGGGATTGAGACGTGTTGGTTATGTACCTTCTGATTTGTGTGGCATGGTATCGTGCAGTTTTCCTCGTGGTTATGGCAATGCACCTTGAGTACTTGATGTCGAATTTTGAATGGTCATTGATTTTGGACTAGGTGTCTTGAAGTATTTCAAGTGGTCCAGCATTTGGATGAGATCGTGCGGTGTAGCGGAGTTATGTAGGGGTATGAGCTTTGGTATTGGATTTATGTGTTTTTTAATTTTACGGTGTGTGCCAGGCTGTTAGCATGATATGGTAATGGTAATTGTTAATGTCAGGATAGTCCTCTCGTGTGGATCTTTTACATAACTTGATTACATTGGGATGTTGCTGTTAAGTGAACAGGCTGCATAGGTTTTGACTTCGAATTGTATCAATGTGTCATGTCATCAGGGTGGTCGTGATGGATGAGAAGAGGTCATTGGACCTAGAATGAATATTTTCCGAATTATCTACAGCATAGTTGGAAGGATAAATATCGGGAGTCGGCTTAGAAATCTGCTATAATTCCTGTTTGGGAAGGGGGAGCTTTATGTCTGACTAATCGGACGAATGGTTGTTAGTTTCTACGTGTTTCTTTCATCATCGGTAGTATATGGAAGTGTTAGAGCAAGGCATTTCTTGATAAGAGGTTATGTACCGGTATTGGGTTGTTCTGAGCAGTTATTGTGGTTAAGAGTTATCGCTATGAGTGTTTGAGTCACGCGTGTATTATGTGATTTCATTTGGGGTGCGTATATGGCTTGATTCAGCATGTTCAGACTTGTTTAGTTTATAGTTATGGAATTTTGATCTTGTATATTATTTCAGAAGTGGGAATTTGGTTATAAGGTTTATGGGTCAGGATTGGATTTCGAAGTTTAAACGGCATTGTGCTATTAGACCTATATGAGATAGAGTGACGTAGGATTAACCCCGGGTATGTGCATGGTAATCTACGTAATAGTTTGATGGTGTTGGAGAACAACTCTTGGAACGTTCGAGGACGAACTTATGTTTAAGTGGGGGAGGATGTAACGACCCGACCGGTAGTTTCGAGAGTTTAGCCCCGTTTCCCCCGTTTATGCTTCAATTTATGTGGTTCAGCTTCAGTTATGTGTGTTGGGTCAGTTGGTTCGGGTTCAGAGTGGTCATGGTGAGAATTAAGGCATTTAGTCTCTCAAGGTAGCCCAATAGTTGAGAAAGTCAACTGAGAGTTGACTTATTGGTGAACAACCTCGGAATGCAGATTTTATGGCTTGGATAGCTTCGTTAGGTTATTCGGGACTTAGGAGTGTGTTCGGAATGAAGTTTTGATGTCTGGTGTAGAATTAGGCGTGAATTGGCGAAAGTTAGTTTTTGGCGATTTCTGGTTGGCAGTGGAAAATAGGCTATCGATGTCAGAATGGAATTCTGGAAGTTGGAACAGGTCCGTAATGTCATTTTGGATATGTGTGCAAAACTTCAGGTCAATCGGAGGTATTTTGGTTTGTTTCAGCATCGTTAGCGAAATTTAGAAGTATCAAAGTTCATAGGTTTGAATTTGATGTAATTTTTGTGTTTTTATGTTGTTTTCGGTGTTTCGAAGGCTTGACTAAGTTTGAATGATGCTATGGGGTGTGTTGGTATGTTTGGTTGGGGCCCCGAGGGGCTCAAGATTGATTTCGGATGGTTAGCGGAGTTTTGAACTGGGGAAAATTGCAGCAAATGGCTGCTAGTGTAAGTTTCTAGTGTTGGTCGTGCCTGCGGATGGATAGCCGCAGGTGCGAAAGTCCATGCGCAGGTGCGAAGGGAGTCTAGGCAGGAGGAGTCCGCAGGTGCGAAGGGATGGCCGCACCTGCGAAGCCGCAGGTGCGGAGAAGGGGTCGCAGGTGCGAGAATTTGGTCCGTTAGTGGGTTTTCTCAGGTGCGCACCTGAGACCGCAGGTGCGATGAAAGGTCTGCATGTGCGGACTTGCTGTGCAGAACAGTATAAAAAGGCCTCCGTGAAATTTTAGTCATTAACCATTGTTGCATGCGATTGGAGCTCATTTGAAGGCGATTTGAAGAGAGAATTCGTGGGTCTTCAGTGGAAGTAAGTTCACGGGTTATTAAAGTCCATTCTATGCTATTTTTGTTCGGATTAGGCTTGTAATTTGAAGGATTAAAGTAAGAAAAAGATTGGAAAATGGGAGGATAGATTTGGAAATTTCTTTTGGCAATTTTAGTGGGCAATTGTGGTCCGCTTTTGATGTTCTTGGTATGTACGGACTCGTGGGAGGATAAGAGTTCTTCTGATGTAAATTTCATCAGATTCTGAGGCGTGGGCTCGGGGCTCGAGTTTGGCCGAATTTCGAGATTTTTCTATAAATTGATAGTTTTCGATTGGGTTGTGTTCCTTTAGTATATATTAATGATATTAAACTGGTTTTTGTTAGATTCGGAGAAATCGGGAGCCAATTTGAGGGGCAAGAGCATAGCGGACTAGTATTGTGGCCTGGTAGAGGTAAGTAATGGTTATAAATCTTTTCATGAGGGTATGAAACCCCGGACTTCATATTTCTCACTGATTTTAGAATGGCGCACATGTCGGATGACGAGTATGTGGCGCGCACTGATTTTTGGATTGGACTTGGTCCTCTCCGCGGCAATTATTGAGTTGCGTATTTTACTCTAAACTATATGTTAAATTATGTTCTAAAGACTATTGAAATATTTGGGCTATAAGCCATGTTTGGGGCCTCGTGCCGACTTGTTTAGACCCCTTGGGGGATTTTTATTGCTATTTCCTCATTGTTTATTTATGATTTCACTCAGTCACATTGTGCTTACTGTTTTCAAAACACAACCTGATTTACACTACTTTGAGATCTAAAAATGATGTTTTGGGTCGAGTACCCCGTTTTACTGATACGCCCGAGGGGCTTTTGAGAGGTTCTGACTGAGTGAGGCCTAGGGCCTGATTTGTGAGGATATGATACGCCACAAGGTGGCTTGATATTAGCGCTTGGGCTGAAGGAGCCCCTCTGGAGTCTGCACACACCCCCAGTGAGCGCACTGAGTGCCAAGTGACGAGTGATTGGGAGGCATGAGTGACTGTGAGGTATGCCCGAGGGGCTGATTATGAGTGATTGTGAGGTATACCCGAGGGGCTGATGATGAGTGACTGTGAGGCATGCCCAAGGGGCTGATTATGATACATGTTTTTACCCGATGGGCTATTTATGATTTTACCACTTTCACTCTGAACTTATGAAATATGTTTTTTCCGAGGGGCCTTCTTATGAAATTCAGCATTTTTACACTAAACTTCTTGAAAGTTATGTTGAAACTATTGGCAAGTATATTTCGAAATAATTTTTCTTACTGAAATTAGCTTTTAAGCGTGATGATTTAACGTATACATTGTTGGAAAGAAAGGTTGTGCTTATTGTGAATTGATGAATTGATTTTATGTGTTTCTTGCTGCTCAGACCTGAATTATTTTCATTACTACTGAGTTGGTGTACTCACAATAATCCCTGCACCTTGTGTGTAGATCCAGGTGTTAGGGCAAGGTGAGATGTCTATCTGTTCCAAAGATTCTCGGAGGTTTGCGAGGTAGTTGCATGCATCCGCAGTCCTGCTCTCTCTCCTGCTTACTATTGTAGAAATTATTTTCTTTTGAGTTGTATATTTCTATGTAGATGCTCATGACCAGTGACTCCGAGATCTCGGGGGTTGTATTTAATATTCAGTATAGCTTTAACTGTTTTATAAATGTTTAAAGGAAACCTTTATGGGTTACCAGTATAGTAAAGATGTAAATGGAAGCTTATATTGTTTGAGTGTAGTTTTGGCTGGCCTAGTTCCACGATAGGCGCCATCATGACTTGCTTAGATTTGGGGTCGTGACAGATTTCATGGGTTGAACGAGATTAGAGAACCCCCTCCCCCCCATAAGATGAATCACATTGGGATACTATGAAATACGGTTATTAAAGTATGAATCATCCCTAGGTGGACCAGGAAAATCACTTCAGATGTTCCTCAATGAGATGTGAGCCCTAGTGACAATGTGTTACATAAGAGGTTTCAATTTATCTGTGGTAAATTATAGATTAACATTAAGGTGAATCAACAATAGGCGGATAAAAGTTCCAGAGTATGAGATAAGATTAGGCCATCATTCTTAAGATTAATAGTAATGAGGAAGAACTAAAGGACTTAGATTTATACATATAGGATAAGCAGCGAGAGAGTAACCTGGAGTTGGGTGGAAAACCGCGGTAATAATAAACCAAAGTAAGTATTATGGTATAACATTACCTGCCTAGATGTAGTAAAGACATAAGGATAGATATACAAGGCTACGAAACAAGATATAGCAACAGTCATAGGTTCGACAAAGTACCGAGCGAAGAACTTCAGTACACCTATCTATACTGCGAAGAACAACTTGTCATAGTTCTATATATATTCCCAAAGTGAGGCCTAGTGATTGGCTAAAATCTGGAGGAAAAAGAACAAAAGAGCCACATAGGCGCACATACAAGGACAAAGTCGTACAAGCTGCATGACAGAAGGTTGCAACAGTTACGAGATTGGAAGAATTCAAACCACAAATCATGGCGTGAGAAAGAGGCATCAAGGGGGGAATGCCCTGACCTATGGATTTATTCATAGAATAGTTGCCTATATATCAAAGACAGTACTAAATTATTTGTAAGATCTATAGGTTATGATACTGATAATCGCATCATTCAACTTTCAAGGACGAATGTTCCAAGGGGTTAATGATGTTACACCCCATAGTTTCATACGTGGGAGTACTTCGTAATCCAATTGATGTAAGCTCTGAAATGAGATCGTCTTTGAAAGTACATAAAATAAGTTAATCATGTTAACTTGGAAGTTAATATTTATGATCATGGACTGCAACTACCAAGAGGGTTGGAAGGCTTAGAATCTAAACCAATTGAAGAAAATAAGTTTCGTCGAGAGTCGGCAAGTTGGGAATGTTATAACATGTACTTTTGGGGTTATATTAGGGTGCTCAAAATGATAAGGACGTTATGTTATGAGTTATTTTTTTCTTAGGATAGTCGTGTGTAACGACCCGACCGGTCATTTTGCTTTATCGGACCCCGTTCCCCTAAATGAAACTTCCCATAGCGGCTTATTATGATTTATTACTTGCGGGGGTGGGTGGTCCGGGATTCGGAAGTGTTTAGAGTGCTATAGGAACACTTGGTTCCTTAAGGATGGCCTTTAAAGCCAAGTTTGACTTCGGTCAACATTTTGGGTAAACGACCTCGGAATCTAGTTTCGACGATTCTGGTAGTTTCGTATGATGATTCCGGACCTGGGTTATGTTCGACATTGGTTTTTGATGACCCGAGAGCGTTTTGGCGCCCAATATTGAAGTAAGAAGTTCCTTAAGTTCCTATTGTGGTTTGGGACGTGTTTTTGTGTTATCGAGGTACGAACGGAATTCTGAGACCAAGAATTATTCTGTTATGTCATTTATTACTTGCCTGCAAAATTTGGTGTCATTCCGAGTAGTATAGGTCGGTTAGGCGCGTTATTAGCAAAGTCAAGAAAACTTAAAGTTCCTAAGTTTGGTTCTAGGGGTTTTGACGTGTGATTTTGAGTTTTAGCGTTGTTTTGGGTGTTCCGAAGGCTCGAGTGAGTCCGTATTATGATTTGGGACTTGTTGGTATATTTGGACAGGGGCTCTGGTGGGCCCAGGTGCCTCTCGGACACCACACGAGGCCAAAAACTAGCTAAAATAGTTGTTGGTGCACCTGTTCTAGTGTGATCTACAGGTGCGGTTGCTCGGTCGCAGGTGCGGGACCGCAGCGGGCAGAGTCCATTTCTCACAGGTGCAGACAAAGTTCCGCAGGAGCAGAGCCGCAGGTGCGATCTCCCCTCCGCAGGTACGGGCCCAGGCTTCCTCGTGAATTGGCTATGAAATTATTCAAAAATTGTATATTAGTGATCCTTAGGTTATGGGTGAGTGCTTCCTTCGAAAAATTTTGGAATCCGAGCATGCGGGCTCGGGGTTAGAATTTAGGATTTCTTCAAGAATGGCGAATTTGACTTAGTAGTAGGAGGATTTCCATACCTTGAGCATAAATTGGTGAATTTGTATAACATTTGGCTAGTTTTGAGTCCTCGGGTGTAGAGTTCGGAGTTTCGGGTGCGTTCTTGGTACGGGGAGTAGATTCGACACGAGGTGACGAGGTGAGTCTCCTTTCTAACTTGTAAGAGGAAATTATCCCCATAGGTGATTATAAATAATTGCATGTCCTTATTTGCGGGGTCTACGCACGCACGAAGTGACGAGAGTCCCTGCGTAGCTACTACTATGTTAGTTTTAGGACTCACGAGCATGCTTACATGTGCCTTACATGTATTCCTAAACATATTTTGAGTTGTTTATTATCCTTGATTTTGCATGAGAATATTAGGAAAGTTGTGTTCCATGATATATTGCTTAAGTTCTTGCCTTAAAGAATAACCTCTGTTAATTCCTTAAGAATTGATAATTTTATGTATGTATGTGGCACCCCCGTCACATGTATGAATCGTGAGCGGAATAGCCCTACTATTATGTCAACCACGTCGCATGTTCGATTCGCGAGCAGGGTAATAGATGCATCTATGGTTCGAGTCGTTCGACCCTCGGCAGTGCACATTTATCTTTGTGATGCTTCGGCCGTACTCTTCTGACCTATTATGTTCTATATGATTTACTGGGAATTTGTTGTAACTGTGTAAACTGTTTCATGTAAAAAAGGGAATCTAGTACATTATATGCTAGTGAGATTTGACATGCAAAGGTAATTACAACTATACTTGATAATTTATATCTTTGTGGTTTCTAGGACCGTTATGCCTGCTTAGTTCCTATTAAATCATGTTATTTAAAAATGTTGACCCTATTAGGTATCACGTCTACCTCTCATCACTACTTCTTCGAGATTAGGCAGGATACTCACTGGGTACATATCTATTTATGTACTCATACTATGCTTATGTACTTAATTGTACGGGCTCTGAGGCAGGTGCATCTGGGTGTTCATCCGGAGCTCATCCATGACGTGTATTTAGCGTGGACTTCTCGATGAGCTGCTTTCCTTGACGTATCTCTCTAGCAGCACCTTGGAGTTCTCCTTTTCTTTTGCTTATTTCCCGTCTATTTCTTTCGGACAGTGGGATTGTATATTATATTTTGTATATTCATTTAGTATGCCCGTAGGACTTGTGACACTAGTTCCTGGCACACATGTAGTTGTTAATTTGGTTTATGGGTCTGTATATATATGTATTGGCTCATTCCTCTTTATGACTGTTTTCGGTAAAAATGGCTTACTATCTTTTTTTTGTTTCAATTAATGTTTCAAATTTAAACCTTGGCACGTATTGGGATGTTTAACCAAGCATGGGAGAAATCCTTAGTAATTTAAGTGTGGGCTTGCCTAACCCTGGTGTTGGGCACCATCACGACCTGAGTTAGTATTTCGGGTCGTGACAACATGGTATCATAGCATTAGGTTCATGTAGGTCTCACAAGTCACGGGCAAACCTAGTAGAGTCTTGCGGATCGGTATGGAGACGTATGTACTTATCTTCGGGAGGCTATAGGGTGTTAGGAAAACCCTTCCTTATTTTTATTCTATCGTGCAGTCAATGGTTTACACAATTTCATTCTTCTATTCTCTCACAGATAGTGAGGACGTGTGCATCCGATGTTCCAGACCCGAGAGGGGCCGCTACCCCCATTGTTCGAGACTGTGCCAGAGGACGGGGGAGGGCACCATCCCGAGGTAGGGGACGAGGGCGTCCCCGAGCTATTCCAGTCATACCACTTCCAGAGGACCCTACTATAGAGGAGCAGGGTGAGGTGCCCCCAGCAGGTCCTGCTCCCGTGGACTTTATGACGGCGCCAGGCTTCCAGGAGATCATGGGCCGTATGATGCGGTTCATGGACACTATGTCCCAAGCTGGTTTATTTCCAGCGGATCCTGCCACATCTCAGGCAGGAGGGGGAGCCCATACCCCTACAGCCCAGGCTGCAGGCCAGACAGCAGCACTTCATCATACCCCAGGTACACTGCCCGTGGGTGGGGCCTAGCCAATAGCAGCAGCACCTGAGCTCAGACCAGCTGCGGACAGTGATCCGCAGAAGTTACTGGATAGATGGACCCGATTGCACCCTCCTATATTCGGGGGTGAGAAGGGCGAGGATGCCAGATTTTATTGATAGGTGCAGGTACAAACTGCATAACATGAGGATACTGGAGTCCCATGGAGTGGACTTCACTACTTTTCAGCTTGAGGCAGGGCCCGTAGATGGTGGTAGCCCTATATCCTGGGTAGACCGGAAAGTTCCCCTTCCATCACTTGGGAGCAGTTCACTCAGCTATTCCTAGACAGTTATATTCCACCCTCCGAGAGGGAAGAGCCGCGATATCAGTTTGAGCAGCTGGAGCAGGGAATATGTCAGTGACAGACTACGAGGCTAGGTTTTCTGAGGAAAAAGAGGTATGGAAACAGGCTCTCGAATTTAATTCATTGCATGAAGAGAAAGGTGA
>ML439978.1:0-23545 GCA_005239525.1 Nicotiana knightiana
CACATAATTAAGAATTATCTTAAATTACTTAAAATGTTACTCACTTTTAACATAATTTGTACACCTTACTATCGCGGTAATGTAGTACCTTATATGGCATTAGTCCATAAGTATCGGGTATTATAGCTCGGACCCCATTTTATCCCAAAATGTCAAACCTTGACGAAATCCATTTGCACGATTTTCATACCATCTCACCTTTACGAATTTACTCATCACTTGTTTGAAATAATATAATACTTATAACCTCAAAAATAATCTCATTCCCTAGCTTATACCAATTTACTCATGGTATACTTTCATGTACGAAAACATGGGGTGTAACACCATTCCCCCTTTTGGAACATTCGTCCTCGAATGTTGACTAGTGCACTTATCATTTTCATAACTTATCCACTTTTTCATGCCCCAACCTGGGGAGGCGTGGTTGGCACCCGGTGCCATACTAGCTCGAGCAAACCACTCTGTAACTCATTTGTTTTTCTTCTGTAACTATCATGGGCCAACATGGCCACAACTCATAATGTATAACTATGCGTAGGCAAACATTGTATCAATGAACAATTTTTCTTAAAACATGAATACATAGGGCTGTCAAGGCCTTTGCTATACTGTACAAAATTGACACGACCCCAAATCCTAAGGCGGCCTTAATGGTGCCTATCATGATACTAGGCTAGCCAATTTAACGCGAAAAAACATAAGGACTTTCCCTAAAATTATAAAATTGGTCGATATTCCATAAAATTATTCCGGTTTAACAGTTTAAAGCAACAAAACGAATAAAATAGTTTATACACTACCCTAAAATCCTGGAGTCAACCGTCATCAGCATCTACGAACAATACAACGTACTACTATTTCTTTACTACATCAAGTTCTAGGAAATGAAATCGAATGACATGATAAGAAGGGAAAGAGAGCATCATGCGGACGCCAAACAACCACCCCAAAATCCCGAACAAAGTTCCCAGAGAATGCGAAAACAGCTAGCGCTCAGACCCAACACCTGAATCTGCACACAAGGTGCAGGGAGTAATGTGAGTACGCTAACTAAGTAGTAATGAAAGTAAATAATGCCTAAGGCAACGAAACACGTAAAAACAGTCATAAATACACATAAAATGAACTCCTTCTTTCAGAAAACACAGATACGATATGTTATAACATTTAAAAGTTAATCTTAGTAAAATATCATTTGAAAATGTTCCTTTTCACAAATTCCATAGAAATCAAAATGATTCAGTATATAAAATCGACAGAGTTCACAATAGTCTTCCATATGGAAACATGTATCATAAATTGCCCTCGGGCGTATCATCACTCAGCATCAGTCACTCAGCAAGTCTCACAGCCACTCACTACCATCTCCTTGGGCTACCTCACAATCACTCGTGCCTCACAAATCCCTCGTCACTAGGCATACGACACTCGCACTCAGTAGCTACCTGCGCTCACTGGGGGTGTACAGACTCCGGAGGGGCTCCTACAGCCCAAGCGCTAATATCATGCCAACTCGTGGCATAATAACTCAGGCTTGTGAAATTTGGTGGATGTGAGTTCAGTGGTTATTATAATGGTGCTTCTATATGACCAAAATCGGGGGAGTCTGATTTTAAGGCCACTATGGCATTCTAAGTCTGATCTGGAGAGGCTCAAATCATAGTCCGAACTTCGACCACGAGGTGCATCCCTCGAGAGAGTATATCAAAGTTGTCACAGCAGACCTCGTGGAAGTATAAAAATCGATCACCGTCATGGAAAGGCGAGAAAATTCCCAAGGACACGTGGTTAGAACTGATGAGGTCTGCAAGAAATAGTACAAGTCCGTACTGAGTTGTTATACAGTTGTACCAATACTATTTCTTTGTGATAATTAGATATGTACTATGTTGGGATTCTCCCCTTCTATATAAAGGGGATCCCTATCATTTTGTAAGGGAGATGAATATTGACTGCAATAGAACATTCTCTGCTTTTATCACTTAACGTTCTCAAATCTGTCCTACAACTTTATTGTTTTTCATTTATTTCTCTCCATTTATTGTTCTTCATTTATTATCCACTATTAACCACCAAAGGCTACCCTCGAGGCCTCCGATATTACTGAGCTCGAGGTCCCCGGCTTTGTGAAGACGTTGGTTTGCTTATCTCATTCTCTTTACTTGCACTTATTCCTTCCTAATAATCAACTAGTGTTAGAATAAATCACGTATTTTAGAGCCACAAATCAAATATAATTGTTAATACCAAATTCAAGGTAAACAGTTTGGCGCCCACCGTGGGGCTAAAAATAATAGTGATTATTTTGGTGCTAATTTTCTGATAACACACGTTATTCTTCACACTTCTTCTTGTCCAAGATTTTTTGATTTCAGGCCAAAACATGTTAAACTCAGCTAATGCACAAGTGCATAACAACAATGGCCTAGGTTTCCACGTGGAAAATAATGCAGCAACTTCAGCAGCCGGTGTGCCACCGCTCAACCCCGGAGTAGCACGTATTCCCAACCCAGCTGATGCTTGCTCGCATATTGCTATAAGCACGAAGTTGGGTATGGATGTCAGGGGAAGCGTTCAAGGAGAAGTCTAACCTGACACACAAACAACACATTCTCGAAATGAAGTTAGCCTACAAATAATTTTTGAGATGTTGCCAGCACAACAAGTTGCCATTGCTCAGCTACATAGTCAACGAAAAACCCCGAGCACAGTAGGACCGGAAAAAGCTCCTAGAGTTGAGCAAGCACCAGAAAGATCGAGTAACAACGGGTCAGGAACATACTCCACTGTTATGAAAATGCTCGAGGACCTCACCAAAAAGGATTGAATCAGGAGAAAAAAAGATAGAGGCCAACGACAAAAAAGTTGAAAACTATAACTCAAGGGTCGATCAGATCCCCAGCGCACCTACGATTTTGAAGGGAGTAGATTTGATGAAGTTCATGTATAAACCAGTTCTGTCGAGCGCGGTTCCGAAGCCCATTTCGAAGAAGTTCAGGATGCCTGATATCCCAAAGTACAATGGGACCATAAATCCTAATGTGCATATTACCACCTATACTTGTGGTATACAAGGGAATGACTTTAAAGACGAGATTGAGTCCGTCTTGTTGAAGAAGTTTGGAGAAACACTATCCAAGGGGGACATGATGTGGTATCCTACCCTCCCCCTGAACTCAATAGATTCGTTTGCCATATTGGCAGACTGTTTTGTGAAGGCACATGGTGGTGCCATTAAGATCGCTACAAGGAAGTGGGATGTCTTCAAAGTTAAACAAAGAGAGAACGAGATGCTAAGGGAGTTCATATCCTGCTTTTAGATGGAGCGAATGGAATTACCACCAGTCTCCGATGATTGGGCGGTGCAAGCCTTCACTCAGGGCTTGAATGAATGAAGCTCGATAGCTTCAAAGCAGCTGAAGCAAAATTTGATCGAGTATTCTGCCGTGACTTGGCGGGCTGTGCATAACATGTATCAATTGAAGATCAGGGTCGAGGACGAAAAATTGGGAGACCCCACGGGCTCAGTATATCCAAGCACGCTCTTGTCAAAAGAGCCAAGAAATGTAGAAAGGGAGTCGAAACCGAACAATGAAAGATACCAGCCATATTCCGAAGACCGAAGAAATGTCCTAAGGTGTGATACACCTCGAAATGGTCGAAGGGTAGATCGAGGTCATTCTCGGGGACTCATGAGAAAAACTAGGTTCGATAGGCACACGGGGCTAATGGAGGCACCCCTGATTGTCAGAGTATAACTTCAACATCGATGCATTAGACGTCGTGTCAGCAATAGGTGGCCAAAGCCAATACCGTCGGATCCTTCCCAAAGGAACCCCAACTTAATGTGCAAATATCATGGAACTGACGGCCATAGGACCGAAGATTGTAGACATCTTCGGGAGGAGGTAGACCGACTGATCAATGAAGGTACCTTCGACAGTTCCTCAGTGACCGGGCCAAGAACCATTTCCGAGAGAGTGATGCAAATAGGAAGAATGAACAGGAGGAGCCACAACATGTCATTCATATGATCGTCAGGGAGTTCATGTCCCACAGGGACCCGTGTTCAAACGAACAAATGTTTCCATCACATGGGAAAAGCGATATCGGGATTACGTCCCCAAGGACACCCTCACATTCAATGAGGAAGGCATCGAGGCCCTATCTCAGCCTCACAACGATGCACTGGTAATTTCTATCCTTTTGAATAAATTTCATTTTAAATGTGTACTCGTAGATCTAGGTAGTTCGACCAATATAATCAGGTCGAGGGTCGTGGAGAAACTCGGGCTGCTCGACCAAGTCATACCCGCCCCTCGAGTCCTGAATGGATTCAACATTGCGAGTGAAACGACAAAGGGGGAAATCATCCTCCTAGTCAACATTGATGGAACAATGCAAACACCAAGTTTCATGTCATCGAAGGTGACATAAGGTACAATGCCTTACTTGGAAGGCCATGGATACATAGCATGAGGGCAATGCCATCAACCCTTTATAAAATGATGAAGTTCCCAACAAAGGATGGTGTGCAGACGGTGTATGGAAAGCATTATGCAGCCAAGGAGATGTTTGCAGTCCACAACATGGCACAAACATCAACACCTTCTACCTCCGAGAAGTCCAAAGACGAGCAGGTAGCCAAATGACAATCATAGTCTACACCGTCGCTTGAACCTGAGGGACAGGTGATCGAGGACGTCGAAGTCAACGATCGAAGAGTGAACATGCCTCAGTCTGAGGTAAATCATGCATTCGTCAAAGACAAGGTAACAAAATTTCTCAAAAGTCATTCTCATTGCCGAACATCGATCGCTTGATCGATGCCATGGCCGACCAGCAAGATCCTTACTTTTCTCAATGCTTACTCCGGGTACAATCAAATTCAAATAAATCCGGAGTACCTCGAACATACTTTGTTTGTCATGAAGCATGGTACATATCGTTGTAATGCAATGATCTTCGGGTTAAAAAACTCCGGAGCCAAATATCAACGCATAGATAAAAAGATGTTCGAACATCAAATAGGAAAGTTTATGGAAGTTTACATTGATAACATGCTAGTTAAGTCCCTGTGCGCAGAGGACCATTTGACTCATTTGAAGGTTCAGAAGGTATAACGTGAAGCTCAAACCCGAGGAATGTACCTTCATAGTCGGTTCGGGCAAAAATTTTGGGCCTCATGGCATCAAACAGGGGAATCAAGATCAACCCGGACAAAATTAAGGCCACCAAGGGCTCAAAAATTGAGGCTTTGAACACTGCCCTCGAGGTACTAGATGGAAACAATGAGGCCGCACTAGTTCGAAGAACTTAGGTTTTAAAGCATGTGTTGCATTTTTTTTCCCTTATACCGGGTTTTATCCCAAACAGGTTTTTTCGACAAGGTTTTTAACGAGGCAACACCAATATGCTTCTTAAGGAAAACTCAACAAGTATTCAAGGTTTCTTTTTCAATCAACCTCGAATACTAGGGGGCATCACCCTCGGGGGTTACTCTTTTGAAGATATCAAAATATTCCTAAGAGGGCCCCGATAGAAAAATGTTGTATTGGGCCAAATGGTCAAATGAACCGTGTCCATGTAGAACAATCGAGTCCCCGAGGGCAGAAACAGTGCACATCTATCAAGTAATCGCATAAGCATTTTTATCAAAACACTTTGTGACTCAAAGAAATCTACTATTTTCTCATCTAGCTGCTCGAGGGAAAACACGACCGAACACTCGGGGACTGTTATCAACAGTCAGCTTATCAATTCATCAAAACTCGAACTCATTGTTGACCTTTCCAGACACTAGTATAACCTGGCGATCTTCCTGACAACAACATAACCTGTTGATCATCTTCAGACACTGGCGTAACCCCAGTGATCTCTTTTCCCCAGGCAACGACATAACCTGTTGACCTCCCTAGACACCGGCATAACCTGGCGATCTTCCTGACAACAACATAACCTGTTGATCATCTTCAGACACTGGCATAGCCCAGTGATCTCTATTTTCAGGCAACAACATGACCTGTTGACCTTTCCAGACACCAGCATAACCCGGTGATTGTTTCTTCTCCAGACACTGGCATAACCCCAGTGATCTCTTTTCTCCAGGCAATATCATAACCTGTTGACCCCCCAGACACCAGCATAACCTGGTGATCTTCCTGAAAACAACATAACCTGTTGATCATCTCCAGACATTGGCATAACCCAGTGATTTCTTTTATGACAACAACATAACCTGTTGATCCTTCCCCAGACACTGACATAACCTGGTGATCTCTTCTTGACGACAATACGAGCTGTCGACCTTTTCCAACATAGGGTCCCCAATCCTAGTTGATTTCACCTTTTAGGCATAGGGTATCCATGCCCTAGTCGGCATTCACTCAGGGTACACAATTCCCGACCTTTTATTATTTTCAATAATAAAATAACATAGATTTTATTGCAATAACTCACGAAATTTTCCTAGTGAAAACTGGGGCAGGAAATTTCATTCGTTTGTTTTGATTTTGTGTAGATTACGTTTCCAGAACATTGGAACTCGTGACGACCAAAAGAAGAAGTTTCGATCCAAAATAACAAAACAAAAGGAAGAAAGAGAAGATTGAATCCGAAAGTGCCCAAATGGGGAAGATGTGGACTATTCAGGACGAGATTGAAGTCATCCGTCTAGTATATCCCACTTTGATCCGAGGAACGACAAGACAAAACCAACACTTGCGACTAACAAATATTAGGATCCAGGTCAGAGTCAGCAAAAGATCAAGACTCAAGACCAAGTCCTAGATAGGAATCTTGTAATTTAGTAGCTGACAGGTTTTAGTTAGTCCTCCGTTTTGTACTTAGGTGTAATAAGGAGATCAACAGCAGTAACAACAGCAAGTGCAGTGAAACCACAGTTACTCGGTAGTCCCAGCTACCAAAACTTCCAGAACTAGACTGACCTGATTCCTTTATAGCCAAGGATATGTAGGAAACCTTGAAGCAGGGTTCGGTAAAACTTTTCAAAAACGCTTCACAATGGAACATATGAATAGGTAAAAGTCGTTTATTGCTGCTCACTTTGTCTTTGCCCGAAAACTCTTCGTGTTTCCGAGCAAAGAGGGACAGCTGTGAGCATGTGATTTTTTACTCGCCATATCGTCCTATAAAAATCTCAATAAATCAATTGATATTATGATTTTTTGTTGATTTTCAATGATTAATTGAAAGATTTGTATTTTTTGGCATATCCATAATTTATCTTTTAAAATTGTTCAAAATTGCATCACTATTATCAAAGAATTATAAAGTTATAATTAACTAAATAATAGACGAATGATGGTTATTTAATGTTATGTAGTTTTAATAACTAATTACTAAAATTAATCATTTTTATTCAATAAATCATAGATTAATTAGGAATATAAAATTGGCCGTTTTATTCTTGATTAATCTGTAAATAGATGAAAAGTAAGGTCTAAATTAATTACTACATTTTTTGGATTAAATTAGATTTTAACTTAATTAGATTAATTAGTTAAAAAAGTCAAAATCGGACCTGGGCAAAGAAATACCCAGGCCCAATCCCTATACACTCAACCTACCTAGCCCAATAAATCCCTCAACCCGGCCTGACCCCCACTTAGTCCAAACGACACCATTTAAGAGGTGTCAATCTCAGCCGTTGATCTTTCCAGATCCAACGACTGAGAACTATCCAATCCCTAACTATATATATGTCCAAACCACACCCCACCCCCTCATTTCACCAAAGCCTCACACCACCCCCTTGTCCGTCTCTCTCACATCTCTCTAAACAACAAACCCTAGCCGCCACCCTCCGCCTGCCGGAAATTGCCTCCGGCGGCGGAGCTTCTCCAATCGACCACAAATTGCACCAGATGATCCTCATCCTCCCCTCAATCACCTCCCACTACTAGTTTCCCCAAATAAACACCCAAATCTCT
Source organism: Nicotiana knightiana (assembly GCA_005239525.1). Taxonomy (NCBI): domain Eukaryota; kingdom Viridiplantae; phylum Streptophyta; class Magnoliopsida; order Solanales; family Solanaceae; genus Nicotiana; species Nicotiana knightiana. Next base: position 7,956 of record ML439978.1, read on the forward strand.
TCGATTTTAGATCTCAGAAAACAGAAGCCCTAGCTCTCCTATGCTTGCCGACCTGAAGACTTTTAATGACTCTCACCTACATGGGTCGACAGCTCTCACTAAGGGCTGTCGATTTCTGTGGGTTTGAGTCATTTTCAAACCCTGCCGGAGTCCAGCCAAGGTCCGGCGATGTCCCATTTTTTCCGGCCAAACCCCTTAACGGGTATTCTTCTTCCTTATTTACTGTTTTACATGTTACTAAAACCTAAAATTCTTGCTAATCACCATTTTTAGATTATTTCAATTTAGTTAACTTCTTTTCTTTCTTTTTCCTCTCTGTTTTCTTCTTTGCCTGTTGCTGTTCGTCTAGCTATTATTCTCCGGTACCTGAGAGATTATGCGACTAAGAAAATCATGAACAAATTAATGGCCTAACCGCTGTTTTCATTGTCCCTTTTGGCTGACTGTTTCTTTTTCCTTTTTTCTTTTCTTTTTTTAGTTTTATTCTGTTTAGTTATGTAATTAATTCAAAACCTGGATGGATTTCATTGCATAGTAGCTAACTTAGGATTTTATTTACTATATCAGTGCGTGTCTACTTCCTATCATTAGCTCACGTTGGGTTAATTGACCTTGTCTATTGTTAGTTCAATCATAAATGTTTAGATTAATCGAACCCTATTTAGATATTTGAATGACATAACTCAGGTCTTGATGTATTTGTTCTTGATCAGATCCTCTTGAATATCCTGGTTGATTGACTGATTTCTTATGTGTTCGTTTAGGGGTCTTAACTTGTTAGATTAATCAGTCCAATTTAATATGAATATAAGATGACTAGAACTCTTTGGTAATTACTCTCCTAACCTCATATTTTATTAATACAATCTGATCCTAACAAGTCAATTACCCCTGTGAGTCCCAAGCTCAAGTCATTGATTAGGCACGCTATCAAGACTAGGATATTTAACCACATAATTAGAAACCAACTCTAAGAACCTAATTAACTAATTAAGCTAATTATGTAACCTAACTTCCTAAAAAGATACTAGACTCCTAATTTCATTAAGAGTTAAGTATAATTTACTAAGTTTAGAATTAACCAACACCTAGTTAACCTCATTCTCAAAATAGGTCCAAAATCAGTGGGGATTAAGCACCTAATTAATTAGGTCTAACAACTTAATTATTTCTTTTAATTGATCTAAGACAACTAGTTGGGTTCAATTGTGAATTTGAGTTAACTAAGTTTAAGAATAATTGATTCACTTATGTAGTCCTAACGGGCAGAAAATGGGTTGATTTTGTAAGCCTATCAACAATCACCCATATAGAATCAAACTTTTGCTGGGTACGAGGTAAGCCTACGATGAAATCCATATTAGTTACTTCCCATTTCCAATTCGGAATCTCCAGAGTCTGCAATAATCCACCGGGCTTTTGATGCTCAATTTTAACTGTCTAATAATTAGGGCACTGAGAAACAAACTCTGCTGCATACTTTTTCATTCCGTCCCACCAATATAACTCCTTGATATCATGATACATCTTTGATGGATAGAATAACGAGAATAGTGAGTATCTCCCATAACTTGCTGACGCAGCCATGCAATATTAGGGACTTCGTCCTCGGTATATGAGGAGTCCATCTTCTGTGATCTCAAACAGTGTCTTCTCCTTCAGAGGGGTGGTATCCCTATAATGAAATAACACAGGATCCTCATACTGGCGTTCCTTCACTTCAGTTACTAAAGAGGATGTTGTCGTATCCTTAAAAGTAATTCCAATATCACCTAAGTCCAGTAACCGAACTCCAAGACTAGCTAGATGATGAATCTCATGGGCTATTACCCTCTTTTCTAGCTGTAAATTTGACAGGCTACCCATAGATCTACGGCTGAGGGCATCGGCTACCACGTTTTCCTTCCCCGGATGGTATAAGATATCAACGTCATAATCTTTAAGTAGTTCCAACCACCTTCTTTGACGTAAATTCAATTCCTTTTGCTTAAATATATACTGAAGGCTCTTATGATCCATATAGATATCAAAATGAATGCCATACAAGTAGTTCCTCCACATCTTTAGTGCATGAATCACTACAGATAACTCTAAATTGCGGGTCAGGTAAATATTCTCATGCTTTCTCAGTTGTCTAGAAGTATAAGCTACAACCTTACCATGCTACATAAGTACACAACCCAATGCTCGAGGCGTCACAATAGATAACATAACCATCGGTCCCTTCTGAGAGCGTTAGAACCGGTGCTGAAGATAATATGTCCTCCAATTCCTGGAAACTCCATTCACAAGCATTAGCCAATTGAAACTTTACTCCCTTCTGAGTCAACTCTGTCAAAGGTGCTGAAAGGGAAGAAAATCCCTCTACAAATCTCCTGTAATAACCTGCTAAACTGAGAAAGCTACAAACCTCCGCCAGTGTCGTGGGTCTAGGCCAAGTCTTTACTGCCTCAATCTTTTGTGTATCAACCCGTATATCTTCACTCGAAATGATATGCCCAAGGAAAGCTACAAAGTTCAACCAAAATTAACATTTAGAGAATTGCGCATACAACTTCCCTTTTTGTAGAACTCTGAGCACAGTACGCAAATGATCTGTATGCTCAACCTCTGAACGAGAATACACCAATATATCATTGATAAATATAATTACCAACAAATCTAAAAAAGTCGTTAACACACTGTTCATCAAATCAATGAATATTGCTGGGGCATTGGTCAAAGCAAATGACATAACACGAAACTCAAAGTGCCCGTATCTGGTTCTGAATGCTTTCTTCGGAATATATTCCTCCTTAACCCTTACCTGATGGTTCCCGAATCTCAAGTCTATCTTTGAAAAACACTTGGCACCTTGCAACTGATCAAATAAATCATCAATCCTCGGGAGAGGGTACTTATTATTGATCATCACCTTATTCAACTGTCTATACTCAATACACATCTGTCAGGAACCATCTTTCTTCCTCACAAATAACACAGGTGCTCCCCACGGTGACGTACTGGGTCTGATAATGCCTTTTTCAAGTAAGTCCTTTAGTTGTTCCTTCAACTCTTTCAGCTCTGCGGGGGCCATTCTACAGGGAAGAATAGATATTGGATGAGTATGTAGTAGTAGGTCAATAGCAAACTCAGTTTCTTTCTTGGAGGAAGACTCGAAAGCTCATCAGGAAAATCATTAACCACATGGATGGACTGCATGGTTGGTGAATCTACTTACACATCCCTGTCCCGAACTAAGTGATAAATATAACCCTTTCTGATCATCTCCCTTGCCTTGAGATAGGAAATAAATCTACCTCTCAGCGACGCCGTATTACCTTTCCACTCCAAGATGGGCTCCCCTGGAAATTGAAATCGGACTACCTTTGATCTATAATCAACATTGGCATGACAAGAAGCCAGCCAATCCATACCCATTATAACATCAAACTCTACCATATCTAACTCGATTAGGTCCTCTATGGTAGATCGATTATGAACCACTATTATACAACCCCTATATACTCTCTTAGATACCATTGAGTCCATAATAGGTGTAGTACCTCAAAAGTTTTAACCAATTCAGGGTTTATTCCAAACTTACTAGCAACCAATGATGTAACATATGATAAGGTGGAACCTGGGACAATCAGTGCATATACATCATATGAGAAGACTGATAATATACCTATAACAACATTAGGTGATGACTCCTGATCATGTCGTCCTGCCAACACATAAATGGGGTTCTGAGGACTTCTCGAGCTAGATGCTCCACCTCTGCCTCTACCACGACTCATTGGTGCTTGTGAACCTTGCCCAGGGGGCGTACTGATGATGACGAACCAACTACAGATCCCGCTGGCTGAGCTATGCTTGCATCACCTCTCATCGGACAATCCCTCATAACGTGGCCCAGATAACCACAAGTATAACAAACACCCAAACCCATACGGCACTACCCGACATGCTTCTTATCACATTGAGAACATTGTGGCAAGAGCCGATTGCTGGGCTGGATATCTTTGGTATTATGGTGTATGACCACCTTGAAATTCACTAGAAGGATCCGAAGACCCCGCTATCTTATTATGGGCCCTATAATGCTCATGATCCAACTCTTCTTCTGCTTACGCTCCTCTACACCCTGAGCGTATGCTTGTATACAAGAAATATCCATGTTTGGCTGATGTAAGACTAGCATACAATGGTTAAGCAAGTGCGGTTCTGATGCCATCACGAACCATTAATCCCGATCCTCCATTATGATACAATAGTGCGAGAATACCTAGTCAACGAATCAAACTGAAGACTGTACTCTCGAACACTCATGTTACCCTGTCGAAGGGTCAAGAACCTATCAACTCTGGCCCGTCTAAGATCTGGTGGCAGATAATGATGAATAAAAGATTATGTAAACCCCTACCATACTGCTGGAGGGGCATCCCCACCTCTGTATAATTACCAAGACTCGTACTAATTAACTGCAACATCTCGGAGTCTATATGAACCTAGCTCAACTGACTCAGTCGTAGTGGCCTTCATTACCCTCAACGTACCCTGTATTCTATCAATAAATACCTGAGGGTCCTCGTTTGGATCTGCCCCCATGAATACTAGAGGGTATAAATTAATGAAATCATGAACCCTCGCACTGGCGAACCTATCTGCATGACCAATACCTACTTCCTGACGCCGACTTTGTGCGGCTACTAATTGAGTTAATAACTGAATAACATCCCTCATCTCCTGACCCGGTGCATACGGCTGAAGGGCTCAACGTACAGGGGTGGGCGCAAGAAATGGTGCCCCTCGAAGCTCTTCTGGAGAGGGTGAGGTGTGTGAATTCTGAGATGGAATCTCACTATGAGACTCTCCCCGAGCCTTGGTCACTCGTGGCGCTCGACTAGTAATCTCACTTGCCACGGACTATCCCTCCTGGGCGGTTTTAGTCTTTGGAGGCATCGCTGAAAATATAACATATCATTAGGAACATGAATTCTTATATCGTACGACCTAAGATAAGAAGAGAGGATAACATCTGTATATGGCGAAATTGGGCAAGGCCGATTTTCAGGCTTCTTTAGCACTCCGAGTGAATTGGCCTCGGCTGTATCGGCGCAGAGTCCGAATTTAAACTCCGAGGTGCACCCCTCAAGGAAGAATTTCGAGGAGTTGATATACCTCGGGGGCAAGCATCGAAAAACGTTATTAGAAAGCGATAATTCTAGAAGGCGTGTGGTTAAAGCTGACAAAGTACACAAAATAGTACGGGCTCGTACCGTGGCACTAAATGGTTGTACCAGTCATATCTCTTTGCAATAATAATACATGTACTATGTTGGGAATCCCCCTCATATATAAAGGGAACACTTGTCACTTTGTAACATATATGATATTGAATACAAAAAAGCCAAGAACACCCTATGCTCTCTAAGAAAAACATTCTCTACAAAATTGTCTCATTAAATTATTGCTTGTCACTTAATATGTGCTTCGGTTATTATTCATTAATTACTTATTATTGATCATAAACAGGCCAAACTTAAGGCATTCAATACAGTTATACTATCATCGATTGCCCTTAGCCAAGCTTCTCAAGCCCGACCTTGGAACTTGCCCGACCACCCTCGAGACTGGCCTTTTCGGAGCCTGGTTTGCATAAGCTTGTTATCCTTAGTTTTTACTTCATTTTCCCACCTCTCACTTAGAATCAATTGCCTAAAAAATTGGTATTAAAATATATCACGTATTTTTAGAACCATAAAATCAAATATAATTATAATTACCATTTTCAAGGTAAACAGTTTGGCGCCCACCGTGGGGCTAAAAATAATAGTGATTGTTTTTGTGCTGGTTTTCTAAAACCACAAGTTATTCTTACACTTTTTATTGCCCAAGAATCTTCAATTTCAGGTTAAAAAATGTCTAATTCGGTAAATGCATGTGAAAACAACGATCCTGAGGAATGTGGACCACAAGAACCCGTGCTCAAACGGACCAAAGTGCCCACCACCACGAAAGAGCAAACTCAAAGTTGTATACCTAAAAGAACTATCGTGTTCAGAGAGGAAGATGTCAAAGCACTATCCCAACCACATAGCAATGCGTTGGTAATTTATTTCCTCTTAAATAGCGTTCAAATTAAGCGTGTGCTCGTGGATCCAGGTAGCTCGGCCATTATAATCAGATTCGGGGCAATGGAGTAGCTCCAGATGCTTGACCAAATTGTACCTGATTCTAATTCCCTCAGAGGGTTTAACATGGAGCGCGAAACAACAAAGGGGCAGATCGTCCTCCCAGTCGATGTGTCCGGTACAGTTCGAGGTACCAGGTTTTATCTCATCGAAGGGGACACGAGATACAACGCCCTGTTGGGAAGGCGATGGATACACAACATAAGGGCGATACCACAAACTCTCCACCACATTTTGAAATTCCCAACCGCAGATGGCATAAAACAGTGTATGGGGAGCAACACGTGGCAAAAGAAATGTTCGTAGTGCATGACGTGGAGCCCAAGCCCCCCCCCCCCGAAGATCACGAGGAAGACTCCCTCACCCCTCGAACTTTTGTTTCCCCCAAAGAATCAGATGCAACAAGATCAACGGTCGAAGAGCTGGAACAAGTCGTTCTAGTGAAACACCTACCAGAGCGAAAGGTATACCTGGGAATGGGACTAACCCGTTCCTATGAAAGAAACCATTCAATTTCTCATTGGCACCATTGATTTCTTTGCTTGGTCCCACTTAGATATTACAGGGATCTCCCTAGAAGTAACCACTTAGGTTCAAACTGGTGAAGCAAAAAAGGAGGCCTCAGTCTAAGGTAAAGCATGTGTTCGTCAAAGACGAGGTAACAAAACTCTTCAAAATAGGGTCCAACAGGGAAGTAAAGTATCCCGAGTGATTGGCCAATATAGTATTGGTTTCCAAGAAAGGGAACAAGTTAAGAATGTGCGTAGATTATAAGAATTTAAATAAAGCATGCCCTAAGGATTCATTACCGCTGCCCAACATTGATAGATTGATTGATGCCACGGCTGTCCACAAGACTCTCACTTTTCTCGATGACTACTATGGGTATAATCAGATTCAAAATGAACCCCGAGGACAGGGAAAAGACTTCGTTCATCACGAAGTATGGCACATACTGCTACAATGTAATACCATTCGGGCTAAAAAATGCAGGGGCCACGTATCAACGCCTAGTTAATAAGATGTTCAAACATCAAATAGGAAAATCCATGGAAGTTTACATTGATGACATGCTGGCTAAGTCTCTGTGCGCAGAGGACCATTTGACTCATTTGTAGGAAACTTTTGACATCCTCAGGAGCTACAACATGAAGCTCAACCCCGAGAAATGTGCCTTCGGCGTAGGTTCGGGCAAATTCTTAGGCTTCATGGCATCAAATCGAGGGATTCAGATCAACCCCAACAAAATCAAGGCCATCGAAGAAATCATGGTGGTAAACAAAGTAAAGGACGTACAACGGTTGACCGGGCGGATAGTGGCGCTGGGCCGATTTATCTCGAGGTCGTCAGATTGGAGTCATCACTTTTTCTCTCTTCTCAAAAAGAAAAACAACTTTTAGTGGATGCCGGAGTGCCAGCGTGCCCTGGAGGATCTAAAACGGTATCTCTCAAGCCCTCCTTTGGTCTACACCCCAAGGAAGGATGAAACATTATACTTGTACCTAGCAGTATCCGAGGTGATTAGAGCATGTTACTACTGAGACAACATGGAAAGGGACATCATAGAATTCATCCAAAAATTCCACAAGTGTCAGAGATTCGCGCCAATGATCCACCAACCCAATGAAAAACTACATTCGGTCTTATCACCATGGCCATTCATGAAATGAGGAATGGACATAGTCGGCCCCCTACCAACGGCACCAGGTAAAGCTAGATTTATTCTGTTTATGACTAACTATTTCTCAAAATGGGTGGAAGCACAGGCCTTTGAAAAGATAAGAGAAAAAGAAGTCAATGACTTCATATGGGATAACATCATGTGCCGATTTGGGATCCCTTCCGAGATAACATGTGATAATGGGAAGCAGTTCGTTAGAAGCAAAATAACAAAGTTTCTCGAGAATCATAAAATCAAAAAAATATTATCAAAGCCCTACCCCCCGTGTGCAAATGGTCAAGACGAATCAATAAACAATACCATCATTCGGAACTTGAAAAAGAAGTTATAAAATGTGAAGGGAAAGTGGAGAGAAATCTTGCTCGAAATACTATGGGCATACCGAACAACCTCTAAATCAAGCACTGAAGAGACGCCGTTCTCTTTGGTATACGGGTCCGAGGCTTTGATACCGGTCGAGGTCGGGGAGCCAAGAGCAAGATTCCGACATGCCACTGAAGACTCAAACAATGAAGCCATGACCACGGCCCTCGAGCTATTAGATGAGAAGCGAGAAACTTCACTGTTCCGGATGGCCGCCCAAAAATAAACAATCGAAAGATACTACAACCGAAAAGCAAACCTCCGATATTTCAGAATCGGGGACTTAGTCCTAAGCAAAACCAACCAAAGCACTTGAAACCCTAACGAAGGGAAGTTAGCCCCAGCTGGGAAGGATCGTACCGCATCCTCGGAATAATCGGCAAAGGATCCTAAAAGTTAGGCACCATGGAAGGCGAGCAATTGCCAAATCATTGGAACATATCAATGCTCAAGCGCTATTATTGCTAAGGTACAATCCTTCCCATCTTTAATTCAAACATTTGGAATAACCAAATGCGCAAGTATGCGAGTAAAGCGAATCAAAACATCCCTCAGCTCGAATGCCTTAAGTTTTAAAGCATGCGCTTCGCTCTTTTTCCCTCGCGTCGGATTTTATCCCAAAATGGGTTTTACCGGCGAGGTTGTTAATGAGGCAACATCCATATGCTACCTATGGAGAACTCACTGAGTATTCAAATCTTCTCTCCGATCAACCTAAAATACTGGGGGGCATTCGCCCAGGAGATCACTGAAATATTCTAAAAAGGGTCTCAACAGGAGAATGATGTATCATACAAAACAGTCGAATAAACCGTGTCCGTGTAGAATAATCGAACCCTCGATGGAAAAAACATGTATACTTGTACCAAGTAATCAGAGAAGTACCTTATATCATCAAAACATTTCGCGCATCAAAGAAGTTTGCCATTTTTACAAGAGATAGACCTAGGGCCAAAAAATACTAGCAAGCACACAGGAAGTATCGTCGACAGGCTGCTCCACCAAGTCGCCAAAACATGAAGCCGTAAGACCTCAGGGCAGATAGTTTCGAGCTCGTAAGCCCTCCTCGAGGCGACATCAATTCCGACTCGGGGACTGTCCTTCACAGTCGATTCATCAAGCTATAAAATTTGAAGCCGTAAGACCTCAGGGCAGGAAAAATCTAACTCATAAGCCCTCCACGAGGCAATATCTATAGCATAAGACCTCTTCGAGGCAACATCAGTTCCGACTCGGGACTGCTCCTGACAGTCGGCTCATTAGGCTATCAAATTCAAAATCGTAAGGCCTCAGGGCCGGGAATTTCGCACCTGTAAGCCCTTAGGGCCAAAAAAGTGTAAGAGCCCGAGTCGCCCACTACATTAAAGGTTTTAGAAACCTAAATCATAAGAGCCCAGGATGCCAACTAGTCGTATCGACCCTACTCGTAAGACCCCAAGCCGCCAGCTACAGATTATACCGACGCAAAGAGGCTTAGGGCCAATTCGAAAACCTGAGGGCTGTTGAACTCGAGTCAAAACTAATCTTGGAGAATAAGCCCGATGCGATTAATTAAAATGTCGCAGGGCCGATAAAGCGTAAGAGCGCGAGTCGCCCTCTACATTAACATTTGTACCAACCTTAATGGTAAGAGCCTAGATGCCAGCTAGTTGTATTGACCTTACGCGTAAGAGCCCAAGCCGCCAGCTAGAGGTTATACCTATGCAAAGCGCCTCAGGGCCAATACGAAGACCTGAGGGTCGTTGAGCTCGAGTCGAAACCTAACTCGAAGACTAAGCCCGATACGGTTAACTAAAACGCCTCAGGGCCAGAAAATCGTAAGAGCCCGAGTCACCCGCTACATTAAAGGTTGTACCAACTTAAAGCGTAAGAGCCCAAGACGCCAACTAGTCATATTGACCTTACACGTAAGACCCCAAGCCGCCAGATACAGGTCATACCGACGCAAAGCACCTCAGGGCCAATTCGAAAACCCGAGGGCCGTTGAGCTCGAGTCGAAACTAAATTCGGAGACTAAGCCCGATACGGTTAACTAAAATGTCTTAGGGCAAAAAAGCGTAAGAGCCCGAGTCGCCCGCTACATTAAAGTTTGAATGCGTAAGAGCCTAAGACGTTAGCTCGTTGTATCGACCTTACGCGTAAGAGCCCAAGCCGCGAGCTACAGGTGATACCGACGCAAAGTGCCTCAAGGCAATTTCGAAAACCTAAGGGCGTTGAGCTTGAGTCGAAATCCGACTCAGAGTCTAAGCCCGATACAGTTAACATGCTTCAGGGCCAAAAAAGCGTAAGAGCTCGAGTCGCCCGCTACATTAAAGGTTGTATGCGTAAGAGCCTAAGACGCTAGCTAGTTGTATCGACCATACGCGTAAGAGCCCAAGCCGCCAGCTACAGGTCAAACCGATGCAAAGCGCCTCAGGGCCAATTCAAAAACCCGAGGGCCGTTGAGCTCTAGTCGAAACCTGACTCAGAGTCTAAGCCCGATATGGTAATCTAAAATGCTCAGGGCCAAAAAAGCGTAAGATCCCGAGTCGCCGCTACATTAAAGGTTGAACAAACCTAAAGCGTTAGAGCCCAAGATGCTAGTTAGTCGTATCGACCTTACGCGTAAGTGCCCAAGCCGCCAACTACAGGTCAAATCGATGAAAAGCGCCTCAAGGCCAATTCAAAAACCCGTGGGCCGTTGACCTCAAGTCGAAACCCGACTCGAAGACTAAGCCCAATACGGTAAACCAAAGCGCCTCACAGCCAATAAATTGTAAGAGCCTGAGTCGCCTGCTATATTAAAGGTTGTACCAACCTAAAGCGTAATAGACTAAGATGCCAGCTAGTCGTATCAACCTTACGCATAAGAGCCCAAGCCGAGAACTACAAGTCATACTGACGAAAAGCGCCTCAGGGCGTATTCAAAAACCTGAGGGCCGTTGAGCTCGATTCGAAACCCGACTCAGAGTCTAAGCCCGATACTGTTAACTAAAACGTCTCAAAGCCAAAAAAGCATAAGACCCCGAGACGCAAAGAGCCTTAGGGAAAATTCAAAAACCTGAGAGTCTTTGAGCTCGAGTCAAAACCCGACTCGGAGACTAAGCCCGATACGGTAAACCAAAGCGCCTTAGGGCCAAAAAAGCATAAGTGCCGGAGTCGCCCGCTACATTAAAGGTTGTATCAACCTTAAGCGTAAGAGACAAAAATTCCAGCTAGTAGTATCAACCTGACGCGTAAGTGTCACGACCCTAGTTCGCCCTCCGTGAACATATCGTGACGACACCTAGTCCCTATAACTAGGTAAGCCTAGCAATGCGGAATATCAACATAAGTTGCGGAATAATTAAGTAAAACCGGAACAAATCTAAAAGAAGGACTATAAATAAATGTCTCTTGGCATATACAACCCAAAATTATATGGAAGTCTACAATATCACCCCAAAACAGGAAAACTCACGGGAACCACAGGCTAACAGAATACAATATACTGCTCTAACTCCAGAATGTCTATATAACTGTAAGGGAGGATAAAAGTTTCACAAAAGTTGGAATAAGATAGAGACTCCTGGTCTGCGGACGCGTCTGATGTACCTCGAAGTCTCTAATGTATCTCTCAACCTTAGGGATAGTGTGCCTGAGTGGAGGTACCTGGATATGCACATGAAAACATGCGCAGGAAGGGCATGAGTACACCACAGAGGTACTCAATAAGTTCTAAGCCTAACCTCGGTCGGGTAGTGACGAGGAAGGTCAGGGCCCTACTGAGGTTAAACAATATAATAGGAATTTACAGTATGAAGACAGACATAAATAATGAATACAACCGTGAAATAAGACAGGTCAAATAAGGAAATGAAAAACACAAGAACAGAGTAAACACGGAATATTAACAGCTCAATAACAATGGTAACAACGAGGATCTCCCAGGATACCATCCTGTAGTCCTTTTCTCGACTGTCTAGTGGATCTCCCGGGATACCGTCCCGTAGTCCATAAGTAAATATGCAGGGGGATCTCCCGGGATAACGTCCCGTAGTCCCTAAGTAAATATGCAGGGGGATCTCCCGGGATGACGTCCCGTAGTCCCAAAGTAAATATGCAGGGGGATCTCCCGGGATAACGTCCCGTAGTCCCAAAGTAAATATGCAGGGGGATCTCCCGGGATAACGTCCCGTAGTCCCAAAGTAAATGTGCAGGAGGATCTCCCGGGATAACAGCCCGTAGTCCCAAAGTAAATATGCAGGGGGATCTCCCGGGATAATGTCCCGTAGTCCCAAAGTAAATATGCAGGGGGATCTCCCGGGATAACATTCTGTAGTCCCAAAGTAAATATGCAGGGGGATCTCCCGGGATAACGTCCCGTAGTCCCAAAGTAAATACACAGCGACAACAAGAAGACATTCAGGATTAGAGTGCATAAAGACAAGGCAACAAGTAATTCTATTCTAACATGCTTCACGTAGTGCAATTAAGGAAACTTAAGCAAATAGGCAATACAGGCAACTAGGCATGACTTTCTAAGCTAACATAGACTCTAGTTGCAATTAGAATAAAACGGGTAAGAAGGAAACTCAGGCTAAATATTTAAAGTAACACCGGATTTTCAACAATTAGCGCAAGTATGCGCTCGTCACCTCACGCACAAGGCATTCAAGTACCAAATATCACATCCTAAGGGGTAAGGTCCCCCACACAAGGTTAGACAAGCCACTTACCTCGAACCGGCTCAAAATCAACCCGAAACCACACTCTTGCCACGAGTATCCGACTCCAAATGGCCTAAATCTATTCAAATAAATTTCATACCGGAAATAACATCTCATGCAAGTGATTCTACTATTCAATTCAAGGTTATGGCGCGAAAATTAGGTGAAATGACCAAAATACCCCTCAAGCCAGCATCTCAGAGTCGGGTAAATTTTACATTTTAATAACCCTCGTACTCTCACGAGTCTAGCCATATAAACATCTCTCAAATCGGAGGTCAATCACCTACTCAAATCCTAATTTTAGAAAAACCTAAGTTCTACCCCAAACACCCAATTTCACCCATGGAAATCCCTGTTTTTTAAGTTCAAAACATGTTAAATGATGTTAATGATTGAAAGAAATGAGTGAAAACCAACTTACAACTGATTTGGAAGAGTCTTGTTCTTGGAAAAATCACCTAAGGGTGTTGAGTTTGAGAAAATATGAAATATGAAGTAAAAATTCGGTTTTGTACAGTGTAGACTACTGGTTGGCATCACAAATGCGAACAGGGGTTCGCAATTGCGAATACCCCTTACATGGTAATTGCGAAGTATAGTTCGCATTTGAGAACACTGAGCAGAAGGGGGGGACTTTGTATTTGCGAACATCTTGGTCGCATTTGCGATTAGGCCTGCCCAGGTAAAACTTCGCATTTGCGAACCTCTTGATCACATTTGTGATCATGCCTGCCCAGCTATACCTTCGCATTTGTGATGCTGGCTTTGCAAATGCAAAGCCTGCAGATCAGCCACACCAGCAGTTTCAAGTCCAACAATGAAGTCCGTGGCCTATCCAAAACTCACCCAAGCCCTTGGGGCCCCAAACCAAATATACACACTACCTCGAAAACATCCTATAAACTTATAAGTGCGATCAAATCGCCAAAATAAATTCATATACTTCGAATTAAGCCTCAAAATCCATGAATTCTATCATATTTCATAAAACATCAAATTTTCCATTTTAAGTCCGGAACGCGCCAAACGACATCCGATTTCAACCAAACTTTACAGAAAGTGCTTAAACCATATATCAGACCTGTACCGGGCGCTGGAACCAAAATACGGGCCCGATACCATTACTTTCTAATCAGATTTCATTTTCAAATTCCTTAAATATTTTCAGAAAACAATTTTACTCAAAAATTCATTTCTCGGGCTTGGGACCTCGGAATTCGATTCCGGGCATACGCACAAGTCCCATATTTTCCTACGGACCCTTTGGGACCATCAAATCATGTATCCGGGTCCGATTACCCAAAATATTGACCGAAGTCAAATTTATTCATTTTTAATATCAAATCTTAGCATTTTTCGTAGAATCTCATATTTAAGATGTCCGGCTACGCGCCCGACTGCCCATGCAAATCGAGGCAAATACAAATGAGGTTTTTCAAGGCCTCGGGAGTACGGAACAAGTAATAAAATAGGTGATGACCCTTTGTGTCGTCACATTCTCCACCTCTAAAACAACGAACCGTTCGTCCTCGAACGGACAGAAAAAGGAAGTACCTGAGTCGAAAAATAAATGAGGGTGACGGCTCCGCATGTCGGACTCGGACTCCCAGGTCGATGCCTCAGGAGGCTGACCTCTCCGTTGAACACGAACAGAAGGGAAACTCTTGGATCTCAACTGACGAACTTGCCGGTCTAGAATAGCTACCGGCTGCTCCTCATAAGATAAGTCCTTGTCCAACTGGACAGTGCTGAATTCTAACACGTGGGCTGGATCGCCATGATACCTCCGAAGCATGTACACATGAAAACTGGATGTACGGCTGATAAGCTAGGCGGCAATGCAAGTCTATAAGCCACCTCTTCCACTCGATCAAGAATCTAAAATGGACCAATGAACCTAGGGCTAAGCTTGCCCTTCTTCCCAAATCTCATCACGCCCTTCATTGGCGATGCTCAGAGCAATACTCGCTCACCAACCAGGAAAGCCACATCTCGAAACTTGCGATCTGCATAACTCTTTTTCCTGGACTGAGCTGTACAAAGCCGATCCTGAATGATCCTGACTTTGTCCAAGGCCTCCTGAACCAAATCTGTACCCAACAATCGAGCCTCTCCCGGCTCAAACCACCCAACCGGATATCGATACCGCCTACCATATAAAGCCTCATACGGCGCCATCTGAATGCTGGATTGATAACTGTTGTTGTAAGCAAACTCCGCCAATGGCAAGAACTTATCCCAAGACCCTCCAAACTCAATCACACACGTACAGAGCATATCCTCAAGAATCTGAATAGTCCGATCGGACTGTCCGTCCATCTGGGAGTGAAATGCTGTGCTCAACTCCACCTTGGTACCTAACTCCTGCTGAACGGCTCTCCAGAACCGTGAGGTGAACTGAGTACCTCTGTCTGAAATAATAGAAACTGGGATACCATGCAGACGAACGATCTCCCGAATATAAATCTCCGCCAACCGCTCCGATGAATAAGTAGTCAGTACCGGAATGAAATGGGCTGATTTGGTCAGCCGATCCACAATCACCCAAATAGCATCGTGCTTCCTCAAAGTCCAAGGAAGTCCAACCACAAAGTCCATGGTGATCCGCTCCCACTTCCACTCTGGAAGCTCAATCTGCTGAAGTAACCCTCCCGGTCTCTGATGCTCACATTTGAC
>ML439978.1:23798-90403 GCA_005239525.1 Nicotiana knightiana
GAAATGGGCTGATTTGGTCAGCCGATCCACAATCACCCAAATAGCATCGTGCTTCCTCAAAGTCCAAGGAAGTCCAACCACAAAGTCCATGGTGATCCGCTCCCACTTCCACTCTGGAAGCTCAATCTGCTGAAGTAACCCTCTAGGTCTCTGATGCTCACATTTGACCTGCTGACAGTTGAGGCACTTGGCTACAAACTCTGCTATATCCTTCTTCATTCTTTGCCACCAATAGTGTTGCCTCAAATCCTGATACATCTTCTCAGTATCCGGATGGATTGAATACCGCGAACTATGGGCCTCTGCTAAAATCAACTCCCGAAGCCCATCAACATTGGGCACACAAATCCGACCCTGCATCCTAAATACCCCATCGTCTCCAATGGTCACATCTCTAGCATAACCGTGCTGGACCGTGTCCTTGAGGACAAGTAAATCGGGATCATCATACTGCCGCTCCCTGATACGATCGAATAGGGAAGATCGAGAAACCACACAAGCTAATACCCAGCAAGGATAAAAAAGATGCAATCTCACGAACTGACTGGCTAAGGACTGAACATCTAAGTCTAGAGGCCTCTCAGCTGCATAAAGGTATGCCAAACTCCCCAAACTCTCCACCCGGCGACTCAAGGCGTCGGCCACCATATTGGCCTTCCCCGGGTGGTATAATATAGTGATGTCGTAGTCCTTTAGCAACTCTAACCATCTACGCTAGCGCAAATTTAGATCCTTCTACCTAAATATGTTCTGCAAACTCTGATGGTTAGTATAAATCTCTCAAGGCACACAGTACATGTAATGATGCCAGATCTTCAAGGCATGAACAGTGGCAGCTAACTCAAGGTCATGGACATGGTAATTCTATTCATGTATCTTCAACTGTATGGATGCGTAGGCGATCACCCTACCGTCCTGCATCAACACCTCTCCAAGGCCAACTCACGAGGCACCACACAAACTGTATAAGATCCCGAACCAGTAGGCAATATCAAGATTGGGGCTGTAGTCAAAGCTGTCTTGAGCTTCTGAAAGCTCCCCTCACACTCCTCTGTCCACTGAAATGGAGCACCCTTCTGGGTCAATCTAGTCATAGGGGCTTCAATCGATGAAAACCCCTCCACAAAATGACGGTAGTAACCTGCCAAGACAAGGAAATTACGAATCTCCGTAACTGAGGACGGTCTGGGCCAACTGTGCACGACCTCTACGTTCTTCGGATCCACTCGAATGCCCTCACTCGATACCACGTGGCCTAAGAATACCACAAAACTCAACCAAAACTCACATTTTGAGAACTTTGCATACAACTTCTTCTCTCAAGGTCTGAAGCACTGTCCTCAGGTGCTGCTCATGATCTTCCTGATTCTGGGAGTAAACAAGAATATCATCTATGAAAACAATGACGAATGAGTCGAGATACGGCCTGAACACACTGTGCATCAAATGCATAAATGCTGCGGGGGCATTAGTCAGCCCGAATGACATAACTAAAAACTCGTAATGGCCATACCGAGTACTGAAATCAGTCTTCGGGATATCCGGCTCCCGAATGTTCAATTGATGGTAACCTGAGCGCAAACCAAACTTAGAAAATACATGTGCGCCCTGAAGTTGGTCAAAAGATCATTAATACAAGGCAAGGGATAACAATTCTTTACTGTAAACCTATTCAACTAGCGATAATCAATACACATGCGCATAGAACCATCCTTTTTCTTCACAAACAAGACAGGAGCACCCAAAGGTGAAACACTGGGTCGAATAAAACCCTTATCAAGAAATTCTTGTAATTGATCCTTCAACTCAGGAGGAGCCATACGGTAAGGAGGAATGGAAATGGGCTGAGTGCCCGGCAACAAATAAATGTCTCTATCAGGCGGCATGCCCGGAAAATTAGCTGGAAACACATCGGGATAATCCCGTACCACTTGAACTGAATCAACAGAAGGGGTATCAACATTGACATATCTCACATAATCCAAATACGCGGCACACCCCTCCTCAACAATACGCTATGCTCTAAGAAAAGAGATAACTCTATTGGGAGTGTGATATAAAGTACCACTCCGCTCAACACGCGGAATACCTGGCATGGCCAGCGTCACGATCTTGGCCTGACAATCAAGAATAGCATAATGGGGCGACAAACAGTCCATGCCCAAGATAATATTGAAATCCACCATATCGAGTAACAATAAATCCGCACTGGTCTCAAAACCATGAATAGTAATCAAACACGAGCGATAAACGCGGTCCACAACAAGAGAATACTCCATATGAGTAGAAACATAAATAGGAGAACCCAAAGAATCTCAGGCTATACCCAAATGCGGAGAAAAATAAGAAGACACATAAGAATACGTGGAGCCTTGATCAAATAGCACCGATGCATCTCTCTGACAAACTAGTATAATACCTGTGATGACAGAATCAGAGGCAACAGCCTCGGTACGAGCAGAAATAGCATAATATCTGTCCTGGCCTCCCCCTCAAGGGCGACCCCTACCTCCCCGACCCCTGCCCCTAGCTGGCTGGGCAGGTGGGGTAGCAGTTGGAGCTGTGATCATGGCCTGAGAACCCTACTAAGCATGTTGTGTCTGAAAAGTCTGTGAAGATGCACCCCTAATAAGCCTGGGGCAGTCCCTAACCACATGGCGTGTATCGCCCCACTCGAAACAAGCTCTGGGAGGACGTGGCGGCTGTGACTAGCTAGGGCCAAGTCTGCTAGACTGACCTCTAAAAGCACCCGAGGTGTATAATAAGGCTCATAAGGCCTGGGTGGAGTTGGTGTACCGTTGGTTGCTGGAAGAGCTGAATGAACTGGGCGGACCATATAACCCCTACCATGACAAACTCCTGTTGGGGTACAGGTACCAGAGTAGTGGCCCGACTCTCGAGACCTCTTGGCCTCCCTCTCCTCTCGCTCCCTAGCTAGCATACCCTCGATCCTCCTAGTAATGCTCACTACCTGCTGAAAAAGAAATGTCTATCTCTAACTCTCGAGCCATGCTAGATCTGATGGGTGGAACAAGACCCTCAATGAACCGGCGAACCCTTTCGCGAACAGGAGCAACCAAAGCCGGTGTATGCCTAGCCAATCTGATGTAACAGATAAAATACTCTAAAACTGTCATAGCACCCTGGCGCAAATGCCAAACTCTGCGCGCCATGCGTCGCTGAGGATCTGGGGAACAAACTCTCTCAGGAACATATCTGAGAACTGGGTCCAGGTCAGTGAAACAACCTCGTTTGGACTGTCTAACTCATAGGTGCGCCACGAATCATAGGCGGCTCCGCGAAGCTAGAAGGTAGTAAAGGAAACCCCACTAGATCTGGCTATGCCCATAGTGCCAAGAATACGGTAACACTCCTCTAGAAACCCCAAGGCATCATCTGTTGCTAGTCCAATGAATACTGGAGGGTCATACTTCTTGAACCTCTCAAGTCTCCGCTGCTCGTCCTCCGAAGAAGCTGACCCTTCCTCGGGCTAAACTGGTACTACCGACGGCACAGGAATGATCTCTGGGACCTTCTCCACGTGCACTCACTGCTCTGGAGTGCGGGCAACGGGAGTCTGTGCTCCTCCCCTAGACTGGGATGTGACTGCAGCAAGGGGAAGTAACCCTGCCTAAGCCAGAGTGGTGTACATGGACATGAACTGAGCTAATGTCTCCTGAAGGGCTGGAGTAGTAGTGGCAGTAGGTGTGTCGGGTGTATGGACCTCGGCTGGATCTTCTGGTGGTACCTCGGCGGCAGCTCGCGCAGGTGCTCTCGCTGCACCACGTGCGCGTCCTCGGCCTCTACCCCGGCCCCAGCCTCTAGCGGCTGCTGTAGCGGGCACGGGTGCCTGATCGTCCCGAGTGGCATGTGTCTTCATCATCATAGAAAATAGAGGTTCAGAATTGATGTAAAAAATATTACACGACAAGGAAATCAATGAAGTGAAGATTTTTCCTAAATAGTTACATAGCCTCTCGTAGATAAGTACATACGTCTCCCTATCGATCAGCGAGACTCTAATAAACCGGCCTGTGTTCCTTGACTCCTATGAACCTAGAGCTTTGATACCAACTTTTCATGACCCCAGTTTGCCCTCCGTGAACATGTCGTGACGGAACCTAGTCCCTATAACTAGGTAAGCCTAGAAATGCAAAATATCAACATAAGGTGCAGAATAATTAAATAAAAACGGAACAAATCTAAAAGAAGGATTGTAAATAAATGCCGCTTGGCATATACAACCCAAAATAATATGGAAGTCTACAATATCACCCCAAAACCCGGAAACTCACGGGAACCACAGGCTAACAGAATATAATACACTGCTCTAACTCTAGAATGTCTATACAACTGTAAGGGAGGATAAACTTTTCACAAAAGCTGGAATAAGATAGAGACTCCTGGTCTGCGGACGCGACAGATGTACCTCGAAGTCTCTGTTGTGTCTCTCAACCTCGGGGAAAGTGTGCCTAAGTGGAGGTACCTGGATCTGCACATGAAAACATGCGCAGGAAGGGCATGAGTACACCACATCGGTACTCAGTAAGTGCCAAGCCTAACCTCAGTCGGGTAGTGACGAGGAAGGTCAGGGCCCTACTGAGGATAAACAATAAAATAGGAATTTACACTATGAAGACAGACATAAATAAGGAATACATCCGTGAAATAAGACAGGTCAAACAAGGAAATGACAAACACAAGAACAGAGTAAACGCGGAATATGAACAACTCAATAACAATGGTAACAACGAGGATCTCCCGGGATAACGTCCCGTAGTCCCAAAGTAAATGTGCAGGAGGATCTCCCGGGATAACAGCCCGTAGTCCCAAAGTAAATATGCATGGGGATATCCCGGGATAATGTCCCGTAGTCCCAAAGTAAATATGCAGGGGGATCTCCCGGGATAACATTACGTAGTCCCAAAGTAAATATGCAGGGGGATCTCCCGGGATAACGTCCCGTTGTCCCAAAGTAAATACACAGCCACGACAAGAAGACGTTCAAAATTAGAGTGCATAAAGAAAAGGCAACAAGTAATTCTAGTCTAACATGCTTCACGTAGTGCCATTAAGGCAATTTAAGCAAATAGGCAATACATGCAACGAGGCATGACTTTCTAAGCTAACATAGACTATAGTTGCAATTAGCATAAAATGGGTAAGTGAGAAACTCAGGCTAAATATTTAAAGTAACACCGGATTTTCAACAATTAGCGCAAGTACGCGCTCGTCACCTCACGCACAAGGCATTCAAGTACCAAATATCACATCCTAAGGGGTAAGGTCCCCCACACAAGGTTAGACAAGCCACTTACCTCAAACCGGCTCAAAATCAACTCGAAACCACACGTTTGCCACGAGTATCCGACTGCAAATGGCCCAAATCTATTCAAATAAATTTCATACCGTAAATTACATCTCATGAAACTGATTCTACTATTCAATTCAAGGTTACAACACGAAATTAGGTGAAATGACCAAAATGCACCTCAAGCCAGCATCTCGGAGTTGGGTAAATTTTACATTTTCAGAACCCTCGTACTCTCACGAGTCTAGCCATATAAACATCTCTCAAATCGGAAGTCTATCACCCACTCAAATCCCAATTTTAGAAAAACCTAAGTTCTACCCCAAACACCCAATTTCACCCATGGAAATCCCTGATTTTTAAGTTGAAAACATGTTAAATGATGTTAATGATTGAAATAAATGAGTGAAAACCAACTTACAACTTATTTGGAAGAGTCTTGTTCTTGGAAAAATTGCCTAAGAGTGTTGAGTTTTAGAAAATATGAAATATGAAGTAAAAATTCGATTTTGTACAGTGCAGGCTACTGGTTGTCATCGCAAAAGCGAACAGGGGTTCGCAATTGCGAACACCCCTGACATGGTAATTGCGAAGTATAGTTCGCATTTGCGAACACTGAGCAGAAGGGGGGGACTTCGCATTTGCAAACATCTTGGTCGCATTTGCGATCAGGCCTGCCCAGGTAAAACTTCGCATTTGCGAACCTCTAGGTCGCATTTGCGATCATGCCTACCCAGCTATACCTTCACATTTGCGATGCTGGCTTCGCA
The DNA here is from genome assembly GCA_005239525.1 of Nicotiana knightiana. Classification (NCBI taxonomy): domain Eukaryota; kingdom Viridiplantae; phylum Streptophyta; class Magnoliopsida; order Solanales; family Solanaceae; genus Nicotiana; species Nicotiana knightiana. The sequence continues at coordinate 29,880 of ML439978.1, forward strand.
AATGTGAAGCCTGCAGATCAGCCACACCAGCAGTTTCCAAGTCGAAATATGAAGTCCGTGGCCTATCCAAAACTCACCCGAGCCCTCGGGACTCCAAACCAAATATACACGCTACCTCGAAAACATCCTATGAACTTATCCGTGCGATCAAATCGCCAAAATAACATCATATACATCTAATTAAGCCTCAAAATCCATGAATTCTATCAAATTTCATAAAATATCAAATTTTCCATTTTAAGTCCGGAACACGCCAAACGACATCTTATTTCAACAAAACTTTACAGAAAGTGCTTAAACCATATCAGACCTGTACCGGGCGCCGAAACCAAAATACGGGCCCGATACCATTACTTTCTAATCATATTTCATTTTCAAATTCCTTAAATATTTTCAATAAACAATTTAACTCAAAAATTCATTTCTCGGGCTTGAGACCTCGGACTTTGATTCCGGGCATATGCACAAGTCCCATATTTTCCTACGGACCCTACCGGACCGTCAAATCACGGGTACGGGTTCTGCTTACCCAAAATGTTGACAGAAGTCAAATTTATTGATTTTTAATAGCAAATCTTAACATTTTACACAGAATCTCATATTTAAGCTGTCCGGCTATGCGCCCGAACTGCGCAAGTGAATCGAGGAAAATAAAAATGATGTTTTTTAAGGCCTCGAGAGTACGGAATGGGTAATAAAATAGGTGATGACTTTTTGGGTCGTCACAGTAAGATCCCAAGCCGCGAGCTACAGGTCATACCGATGCAAAGCGCCTCAGGGCCAATTCGAAAACCTGAGGGGCGTTGAGCTCAAGTCAAAACCCCACTCAGAGTCTAAGCCCTATACGATTAACTAAAATACCTCAGGGCTAAAAAATCGTGAGAGCCCGAGTCTCCTGCTGTATTAAAGGTTGTACCAACCTAAGGCGTAAGAGCCCAAGACGCCAACTAGTCGTATCGACCTTACGCGTAAGAGCCCAATCCGCCAGCTACATGTCAAACTGACGCAAAGCGCCTCAAGGCCAATAAAAAAACCTAAGGGCCGTTGAGCTCGAGTCGAAACCCGACTCAGAGTCTAAGCCCGATACGGTTAACTAAAACGCCTCAGGGCCAAAAAGGCGTAAGAGCCCGAGTCGCCCGCTACATTAAAGGTTGTACCAACCTAAAGCGTAAGAGCCCAAGATGCCAGCTAGTTGTATCGACCTTACGCGTAAGAGACCAAGCCGCCAGCTACAGGTCAAACCGACTCAAAGCGCCTCAGGGCCAATTCAAAAACCTGTGGGCTGTTGACCTCGAGTCGAAATTCGACTCGGAGACTAAGCCCAATACGGTAAACCAAAGCGCCTCAGGGCCAAAAAGGCATAGGAGCCCGAGTCTCCCGCTATATTAAAGGTTGTACCAACCTAAAGCGTAAGAGAGATAGATGCCAGCCAATCGTATCGACCTTACGCGTAAGAGCGCAAGTGTAAAGACCCATAAAATTTTCTTGTTTAAAATAATGCCTGAATAAGTCCCCGTGTTGTTTTTACTGTGGAAATTTCTAAAATGGACCTAGTTTGAGTAAAAAGTACCCCGGGACTTAAAGAATAAAAGTTTCCAGAAAGTTGGTGTTATGCGGCGCACTATGAGATCGCATAACGTGTATGCGGACCGCATAATGGTCGCATACACGGGCAGATCACTGCCCCATTTGAGGACAACTATGCTTTCCAATATGCAACCACATTTCGGTTTTGCAGACCGCATAGCTGTCGCATTGTTGCCCTTTGATTTTTGGGAGGGAGTTTATGCGACGCACTATGCGATCGCATAACATGTATGCGGACCGCATAGTGGTCGCATACTTGGGCAGATTGGTTTTGATTTTTGCCCACCTGGAGGGCCTTTCTGCGGTCGACTCTGCGGTTAGCATGTGAGGAATGCGATCGCATTCCTGACAGCATTCTTGTGTCGGGCTCCTATTTTCTAATTTTTTAACCCGACCCCCAATTCATTAAAACACCCCTCCTCTTCATTTTTAAGTAATTTTTAAGCTAGAATAGAGAGAAGTGAGAGGGGATTCTAGAGAGATAAGTCATCTTCTCCCTTAAATTGGTCCATCATCTTCTACTCAGGCCTGGAAATTTTGAGTTATTGCCTTCTTCTTCATTTTAACAGATAAGTTTCCACCCCATTTTCTTTAATTCCAATATTTTTAATAAAATTGGGACTCACATGAATTGGTTCTTGAAAATAAAAGCCTCCGCCTTGCATGCATGTATATAAATTGTCACCACATAACAAAAAATGAGTAAGTTGGGGTAACCTTCAATTAAAAGGGAAACAAGTAATCAAAGAGGTCACGTAGAGTTTGATAAAATGCCCAAATGAGTTCGAGTTTTGTTCATGATTCCCAACCCCAAGTGAAATGTATTTCCTTATGAATTAGATTGACGTGCTTGACGGGTTGGTGATTTGAGAATAGATAATTAAAGGAAATTCTGACTCGAGGTATGTATGGCTAACTTTAACTCTTGTAGAATCCCCTTGTTGTGACGAGCACAAGGTATGTGTTCCTTGTGAGATAAAATGTGGATTAACTGTCTTAGTTGATGGCCACCCCACTGTGTTATATGCGATTGAAAAAAATGATTTGGCATGACTACCTTATTATGTACAAAGCTTATAATTGCTCGGGGGTATCGATATGAAATGGTGTGAACAAGTTGATCAATTATGGTAGTGCCTTGTATATGGATTACTGCTTGGTGAGAATTATGGTGCCTTGGGCCCGAATAAATAAATTGTTGATATGAACTCGTGTTCGTTGAAATGATGATTCTTGTGATGTAATTGTTTGTGGTTGTGGTTATGAATTTAACTTGTCAGGCGGAGTCGGGTCGCGCACGCAACACGAAGTAATAAGGTGTGGGTTGGGGTGATAAGGGTGGCCGAGGTAATAGGGGTGGCCGAGGTAATAATGATGGAATGTGATCATTGTCACTATTGAAATGAAAATCTATGAAACTCTTGAATATGGTGATGTTGAAAGGGGAAAATGAGAGATTGTAAAACTTGTTGATTTTGGTTGCTTCTTTCCACGTGCATTGATTGATTGGTTCTATTACTATCTCTTATCTGTGTATTATTTGATTGTACTTGGGATAAAGTTTGTTCATAGATACTAGTACTATTCCACAGTACTAACGTCCCTTTTGCCGGGGGCACTACATTTTCTTATACGAATGTAGGTGGTTCTACAGCAGGTAATTCAGCCCACCATGAGTAGTGCCTCCTCTCCTTTCCGTCAGCTATTTTGGTGAGCCTCACTCCTTCTCGGGGCCACGTGTGGCTCATGTCGCCTTATTTTGAGTTTATTGTGTAGTGTAAGGTATAGCCAAGGCCTTGTTTCCGACAAGTATTATATAACTCTTTTGTATTCGTAGAGGCTCCTTAGACACAATGTGGGTAATGTACATGTGTATTTTGGGTAGTAAGAGTACGGTTCATAATCGTGGTCCACGTTCTAAATGTTGTATGTAATTTGTAAGCATTTGGATCATATGTTGGTTTTGGTGAAAAGGTAGAAATGAAATCAATATGTAAGCTTATGCTTAAGTCTTAATTGCTAGTTCAAATGAGTAATGTATATTGATATAAAATGATAGTACGTGGGATAGGTGAGGCAAATCCAGGTCCGCTTGACTGGGGTCACTCGGTTGAGCGCCGGTCGTGTCCCTCGATTTTGGAGCGTGACACCAAGCCTCTAGCTACAGGTCAAACCGACGCAAAGCGCCTCAAGGTCAATTCGAAAACCTGAGGGCCGTTCAGCTCGAGCCGAAACCCGACTCGGAGACTAAGCCCGTTATGGTAAACTAAAGCTCCTAAGGGTCAAAAAGAGCTCGATTCACCTGCTACATTAAAGGTTGTACCAACCTAAAGCGTAAGAGACCAAGATGCCAGCTAGTCGTATCGACCTTATGCATAAGAGCCCAAGCTTCCAGCTACCGGTCATATCGGCGCAAAGCGCCTCTGGGCTAATTTGAAAACCTCAGGGCCGTTGAGCACGAGTCGAAACCCAATTCGAAGACTAAGCCCTATACGGTTAACTAAAACACCTCAGGGCCAAAAAAACGTAAGAGCCCGAGTTTCCCGCTACAGTAAAGGTTGTACTAACCTAAAGTGTAAGAGCCCAAGATGTCAGCCAGTCGTATCGACCTTACACGTAAGAGCCCAAGTCGCCAGCTACAGGTCATACCGACGCAAAGTGCCTCAGGGCCAATTTAAAAGCCGGAGGGCCGTTGAGCTCGAGTCGAAACCTGAGTTGGAGACTAAGCCCGATACGGTTAAAAAAATGCCTCAGGGTCAAAAAAGCGTATGATCCTGAGTCGCCCGCTAATTAAAGGTTGTATCGACCTTAAGCATAAGAGCCCAAGATGCCAGCTAGTCGTATCGACCTTACGCGTAAGATCCCAAGATGCCAGCTACAGGTCATACCGATGCAAACAGCCTTAGGGCCAAATCAAAAACCTGAGGGCCGTTCAGCTCGAGTCGAAACTCGACTCGGAGACTAAGCTTGATACGGTTAACTAAAATGCCTCAGGGCAAAAAAATCGTAAGAACCCGAGTCACCCGCTATATTAATGGTTGTACCACCATAACGCGTAAGAGCCCAAGTCGCCAGCTTAAACAAACCTTAGGGCCAACTTATAACCCCAAGGGTTTGTATTTCTAAGTCCTATTACTCAGACTAATCATCGACAGGCATCAAAGCCTACTTCAAGATACCAGAAAACAAAAAAGGAATAACGAAAAGCCTTTTATATATGATGGATGTTCATGAAGCATATTTACAAAGCTTAAAGTCAAAGTCCTTATACATGAAAGAAGAAAAAACAAAAAATCTACCACTAGGGTGTGCTTTCAACAGCTCCCTCGGAGGTTATGCTTCCAGCGGCTTGACCCTCGACCCCCAGATCTTCAACAACCTCTGCCCCCTCAGGAATTTACCATCATCCCTATTATCTTCCGAGCCACTACTCGAATCATCTTCAAAAGCAAGTAGGGCCTCCGATTCCTTTTCCAGGATCTTACCTCTCTCTATCTTAGCGGATAAATTGAGCCCCCTGCATGTATGTCCTCGAGAGCCTATCGCTGAGACTTTAAATGGGCATGCTCCAGAGCTCGGGTAAGCTGAAGCTCAGACTCCTCGGCTTCTTTCCTAGCCTGAGCATTTGCAGCATCAACATCAACCTTATATGAATCTATGAGTTCATCTGCTTCGTACTTGATCGAAGACAGCGTGGTGACCAATTCAGCGTAGAGGCCTTTATATTTGCTACTTTCAGCCCTCGCCTCCCGAAGGCAATCCTAAGGCGAGGATAACTTCCCTTGGAGGGTCTCTCTCTCAGAAGTTATCTCATTCACTCGCTGCTTAAACCCAAGGATCTCAGCGTCCCCTGCTCTGAATCCTTCCCGCATCTGGGCATCTTTCTCCTTAAGCTGCAAAGATCGGCCCGATAAGTATCGAGTACATATAGCAGGCGGGAGCAAAATTGAAATGTATAGAAAGCTATGTTACCTTCTCATCAAGATCACTCCACTTTCGTGACGCTGTTTCTAAATGAGCTCGGAAGACCAGCTCTTCTTCCTCCTTTTGGGCAAGAAGAGCCCTGAGCTCGCCCACATCCAATAAGAATCTCATACGCTCCCCTTCATAATGGGTCAGCTCAGATTGGAACTTGGTTATGGTCTGGATGTAAATCACTTTCACCTGAAAGCGCGAAGGAAATAGGGTTAATGAAATGCTAATCAAGGATTGAAAGAATCAACAAAGGGATTACCTACTTGAAAAGCCTTTCAACCTCCTCAAAAATAGATATGGCATTGAGATCGGAATTCTTCTCGGCCATGGCGAAGAGCCCCTCGACTATGTTCTTCCCTACGGGAGGCGGCTCTGCATCGGAAGATTCAATGTTACGGGCATCTTGTGTCTCCCTCCGAGTAAATGTTGAAACCAGAGGAGAATATCATACATCAATGACCCCGAATAGATCAATCGGGGCCTTCAGATCGCATCTGAGCTCCCGCAGCTCATCAGTTGAATGCCCTTAAGTTCGAGAAGCATCTCGGGTAGCAATCGACTCAGGGACATCAGCTGGCCTACCCTCAAAATCCCCTTCTGACCCAGGAAGGATGACATCGTCAACCTCCGATTTAGAAGCCCTCGGCTCTTCGGTGATCAAATAAGAAGAGACATGAGCAGTTACATTCCCACCTCCCTCCGGCGATGTCGCGGAATTATTTTTCTTATTTGTAGCCACATAATCAGGTTTTTACTTTTGCACTGAAGCCTTCGATCGCCCCAGAAACTCAGTCGACGGTTCCCTATTTTTCTTTCTAACCTCATTCAGTTTTAGGATATCTGCTTCCCCAGGATACTTCCCTCATCAAAGAGGCCTCCCCTAGGCCTCCATGAACACAAAACATAACAGGTCAGAGTATATTTAGAAGACATCCCCTTTAAAAAGGAACTCAGGTATCACGAGAAAGTAAGCCTCACCGTGGTCTTTAGCTTCCCATCGGCCCCTGGACGAATCATGCCATACACGCTCAGCGTACGGGCAGGTCGAATCAAGTCGGCGAACCCAGCTCAGGAGATCCTTAACCGCATCAGGATACCACGCAACAACTACATTATTGAAGGGAGTTAGTTCAAGGGAAAGTTGACACGAAAGAAGATTAAAAGTATTAACTTACGATTCGTATTCCATTCTACAGGGAACGGCATCCTTTCGGATGAAATCAAGTCTAAGTTCCTAACCCGAACAAAGTTGCTCGGCCACCCTCTACCCTTGCCTTCTTCGATACAAGCAAAGAAAGCCTTTGAGGCCCGGCGATGAAGTTTGATCAGACCACCCCGGTAGAAGCAGGGTCTGTACATTCTAATCAGATATTCGAGGGTGAAAGGAATCCCCTCGACCATATTGGAAAAATGTTTGATCATGTAAACAATCTGTCAGAATGGTGGGTCAATCTGGCTAAGCGTCAAATGATATCGCTCACAGAAATCGAGAACCACGGGGTCTCTCAACAGCGAAGACAACCCTACCGGTCCTAGGGTGAACGGATAGGTATATACACTAAGGAAACTTGTTTTATGGAAGGTTATATTTTCATCCCGAGAAGGAATATCTACTTGAACCACATCTCCCAGCGGCAATTGGCCTTCACCTCCTCGACGTTAGTTATTAGGCTAACATATCGAGATATGGGTTGACATCGCCTCGGCTTCAATGAAGGTTTGTCATCCTTGAAATTGGAGGACGTCTCGCAGGAACCAGGGATGCACTCCTCGATATTTAGGGGTATCATTACCTTACCCTTAGAATAATGTAAATATGAAGAGGCCTTATCCTCTCGTGTAATAACTGTGGAGGCCTCCATCATTTCTGGAACTAGAAAGAACTGGTCAAAAAAGGGGTACAAAAAGGAAACATTGAGGGCTCTCTTTGTAAATATAGAAGAAATAATGAAGAATGAGGGACAAAAGGAGGTGTATTTATAAGGCCCAACCACGCACGTTGGTGAAAGCCAAAGAATAGCCAACCGCCACAATAAATTCAAATCTTTTTCAAAAATTGTGTGAATGTAAAGCATTCCTCCTATCGCATCAGCCGCCAACGTGGCATGTTTAACGAAACACTAAAGTCGTTAAAAGGTTGGTGAATTCAAATCATTTCTTGTCTTTTCACTGAAACAAACGTGGGGACTATCTGTATACAGTGAAACCGGGCAAGGCCGATTTTTGGGCTTCTTTAGCACTCCGAGCGAATTGGCCTCGACTGTATCAGTGCTGACTCCGAATTTCAACCCCGAGGTTCACCCCTCGAGGAAGTATTCTGAGGAGTCGATATACCTCGGGGCATGGAAATCATCGAAGAACATTATGGGAAAGCGTGAAGTTCCAGAAGACGTGTGGTTAAAGCTGACAAAGTACACAAAATAGTACGGGCCCGTACCGTGGCACTAAATGGTTGTACTAGTCATATCTCTTTGCATTAATTATACATGCACCATATTGGGATTTCCCCTCATATATAAAGGAAACCCTTGTCACTTTGTAACATATATGATACTGAATACAAAATTCCAATAACATTCTCTGCCCTCTTACAAAAACATTCTCTACAAAATTGTCTCATTAAATTATTTCTTCTCACTTATTGTGTCCTTGTTATTCTTAATTTGTTGCTTATTATTGATCATAAATAGGCCAACCTTAAGGCATTCAATACTATTATACTGTCATCGATAGACCCTAGCCAAGCTTCTCAAGCCCGACCTCGAAGCTTGCCCGACCACCCTCGAGACTGGCCTTTTCGGAGCCTGGTTTGCATAAGCTTGTTATCCTTCATTTTTACTTCATTTTCTCAGCTCTCACTTAGCATAAATTGCCTAAACAACTTGTATTAATGGTAAGATGTTTACCTTGAAAATGGTAATCATAATTATATTTGATTTTGTGGTTCTAAAAATATGTGATCTATTTGAATACCAGTTGTTTAGGCTGTAGATGCTACGTGAGGGGTGAGAAAGAGAAATAAAAGCAAAGGATAACAATATTATGCAAACCGAGCAATGAGGAGATAGGGTCTCGAGGTCAGTCTGAATAGGCCTCGAGGTCGGGCACAAGAGCTCGATAATGGGCGGTCGAAAGTGATTCGACAGTGTCAAAGGCCTTAGAGATGGCCTATTTGTGATTGATAACGAATAATAAATGAAGAACAATTAATGAACCCAATAAATGAAAGACAATAAATCAATGAGATAATTGTAAAGAATGTTTGAGTTAGAGGGAAGAGAATGTTCTTAGTCTTGTGTATTGAGTATCATGTGTGTTACAAAGTTACAAGGGTCCCTTTTATATATGAGGGGGAATCCCAACATAGTACATGTGCAATTAATGCAATGAGAGATGGCTGGTACAACCATTTAATGCCATAGTACATGCTTGTACTAGTTTGTGTTTTTTGTCAGCTTTAACCACTTGCTCTTTAGGAATTTCCCGCATTTCCACGTTACTGTTCGATTTGCACTACCTCGAAGTCGAGGGCCTTCGATATGCCCCGTCGATTCCAAAACTCGAATCTTCGAGCCTTCTGAGCGTCGTAATGACCCTAAAATTGGGCTCTCCAATTTTAGCCGTATACATAAGATATAAACATGAATAACATCTGCTGAATTACGAGAATAACATGTGTGATGAAAACCTGTCAAAAAGACATATATATATATACGTGCGGAATACATAGGGCGAGCTGATAAGGCCACATACCGTCCAACTGTATATAACTGTCTATAGACCTCTAATAGAAATACAATTTTACAAAGACGGGACTAATCCATGTCATATACATATATGTATATAAGCATATCGTACCAAAATCAAAAGCAGCTCCGAATCAAGTGGAGCACGCCAAGTCTTGCTGATCAACGATCCTAAAAGGGGGACCGTCAGCTTGCCTACCTGCACCTGCGGTCATGAAACGCAACCTCCGAAAAATAGGGCGTCGGTACGAATAATGTACTGAGTATGTAAGGCATGAAAATCAGTACATAAAATAAATATATGAAACATGGAATAAATAAATCCACATGTTAATCTGAATAACTTTGTAAATGCTGCAACATTTATAGTGTCATGCACGTGCATATAAATGTTTCATGCATAGGTATAGGTGTACATAACATCTGTCATGACCTAAAGCATAGGGCTGCGACAGGCACTCCGTACTTTACTCAATCGAGTACCAATCTAACATATCTTTCTTATCGTACTATCATGGGTAAATGTGCCAAAAGGGTCATCATGACATAACCGAAATATAACATAAGGTAATGATAGACATAGGACGACCTAACATGATATAGAAACTTATACATGTGACAGACGCACCTATAAGGCTGATATGATCATTTGTAAAGTCAAAACATAGGTCGACAAGGCCATACAAGTATCCATATACCCAAAATTTATCTACAAGCCTATAAGAGTAAATAAACACCATAAAGGTCGGGACAAGGCCCCACCATAGCAGTCAATACATGTCCCAATCATACTGACAAAATAGGCAACTCCGGAGCAAGTGGAGTGTAGCAACACTTTCCGATGAGCTGGTAGCCTACTAGGAGGACTGTCAACCTGTCTATCGGGACTTGCAGGCATGAAACACAGCGTCCCCAAGCAAAGTGACGTCAGTACAAATAAAGTACTGAGTATGTAAGGTAGAAAATCATAAATACGAACATTAATATAAATAGAGATGTATGAGATACGACCTGTAGAATCTGAGTGCCTCTGCGAGATAGTGACATGAAATATGTGATACATATATAAAAATAATTTTTTTAAAAACATCCACCTCTTTGGGCATCATCATCATCATGTCATAGCCGTCCTCGAAGACGACTCGGTAAAAATGTACTCGGACATCATAAGGCTCGGTAGAATCGTACCCGGCCACATGGAGCTCGGTAAACCCAATTGATGAGTAGTTGCACAATAGGTGTCGTACCCGGTCGACTATAGCGAGGCTCAGTAAAGTAAAATAGATACTATGTATAAGGCATGATGGACTCATGGAATCACGCACAAAACCTTTCAGAGTGAAGTAAGGTAGTTGCACCTTTGATTAAAATTATGGACATCATACCATCAATATGAACTTTACAGATATGTCAAAAATGTTATTCGAATGTTCGTCGCGAAGACATAGAGTTCAAGGAAGATGATTGGGTATTATTGAAGGTTCCCCACATGAAGGGTATAATGCGGTTTGGGAGAAAGGGGAAATTGAGTCCGAGGTAGGTTGTGCCGTACAAAATAATTCAGAGAATTGGTCAGTTTGCATACAAGCTTGAGCTACCACCCGATATGTTATTAGTGCACCCGGTATTCCATGTGTCAATGTTGAAAAAGGTAGTTTGAGATCCGTCAGCTATTGTGATGGTTAAGACCATTGAAGTTAATGAAGAAATTCCAGTTGCCATTCTTGATAGACAAGTTCGAAAGTTGAGGAATAAAGAAATTGCTTCCGCGAGGTTATTATGGCGGAACCAGCAGGTTGAAGAGGCTACTTGGGAGGCCGAAGATGAGATGAAAAATAAGTATCCTTACTTCTTTATATAAGTTGTGTAACCTTTTTATAAAAACTATTGCCTATGGATTTTGTATCACTTGTTCAGTTCATGTAAAAGTGCTTCTTTCTAAATATATTGTATGCAAGGCCACAACTGGTGTTGTTATGCATTATGTTACGTCATAGGATCGTGTATTTGTTGTTAGGATGTGTTTCTGGGGCTCTCTAACAGATGGATAGGCCTAGTTACAAAGTATATTGTGGCGAATTTTTTGAAAATTTGGGGAGTTAGTCAAATTTGGGGCTGCTGGTGTGTGGTATGAAAACAAAACTGAGTTGCACAGGATGCTAATAGTGCGCCTTGATCCTCATTCGAGGATGAATGATCTTAGGTGGGGGAGGATGTAGGCCCTGCTGATACCCAATTTTTTCTTATAATATTTTTTAAATGCATATATACCTTCAAAATTATGCATTAGCATCAGTTGATATTTTTTCCTTATTCCTACATTTTTAAATTGATTTATCCCAGTACTTTACTTATATAGATAATTAAAAAAATTACATCACAAACGACTTTATAGCATTTCATGATTTAATTCTGTTATTTATAGTCATATTAAGTTCAAATTATTTCACAAATAGCCAGATTTATACCTTTTGGTTACAATTGCAATAGTTTTGCAATTACAACACATGCATACATTATTGTTTAACTTTACCAGAAAATGGATCATTGTATTTTTTGAATATTGAATAGTTATTTTAAAAAATTTCTATGCATGAAAATTATTTTTTATAATTTGATAATTATTTTTTGCTCAAGTACTTGGGTATTTAATGAATGACCCCTTTTTTCTCAGACTTAACCTTTCAAACCACCCTTTTAAAATTAGCCCAAAACCTTAAGCCCAAATACACACCTGCTCGACCCAATACCCCCATTCAATCATGACCGTTGATCATCCAGATCAACGGTCCATATTCCCCCTTCCATAATTAAACCTAGACCTAACTATCACGCCCCGAAATCCCACCATCGGGCCGTGATGGCGTCTAATATTGAACCCGCTAGACAAGCCAACGTGTATAGATAAACTAGCATATTAACATAAATTTAATAGGATAAACTAAACGGTTCACAGTTTAATAGCGGAAATAAATATGGTTTCAAGCTAAATAAGGACAATATAATACAATCACACGCAAATTTTTCCCAAAACCTGGAGTCACAAACTCACGAACTGTCTACAAGAGTGCTAAATACAAGTCTGGAAGGAAATACATGTCTATCTCTGAAACTAGGGAAAAACAAGACAGAAGTGGAGACAAAGGTATGGAAGAGACGCCAAGCCCCACGAACGCGAGCGGGTATACCTTGAAGCCTCTATGATAAGCTAGAAGACACTCCCACTAATGATGTCCTCCGGGTTCGGCTGCGTAATCTGCACAACATAAAGAAGTGCAGGTGTAGCATCAGTACAACCGATGCTATGTACTGAGTAAGTGCTGAGCCTAACCTCGGCGAAGTAGTGACGAGGCTAAGACACGACAACAATGTGTACCTGTGCAGTTCAATAGTATAGCAGAAACTAAACAAGAATACAATTACAAGGGGGGACATGCTGGGGTTAAGAGATAACAAATACTGAAATGACAGAAACGAAAACACCAGTCTAAAATATCTGAAAAATAATAACGGGAAATGACAACATAGATTAAATAGTGAAAGATGCGGCACGACATGTCCCCTCGTGCATAATAATAATATAAAACATGGCACGAAATGTCCCCTCGTGCATAATCAATATATGCATGGCACGGAATGTCCCCTCGTGCATAATCGATATAAGCATAGCACAGAATGTCCCCTCATGCATAATAAATATAAACATGGCACGGAATGTCCCCTCGTGTATAATAAATATAAACATGGCACGGAATATCCCCTCGTGCCAAATAAATATAAACATGGCACGGAATGTCCCCTCGTGTATAATAAATATAAACATGGCACAGCATCACCCTTTGTTCTTTAACACTCTTCCTCACCCAAACAACAATCACAAACAAGGGCAAGGAAATAAATAGAGTAAAAGTAGAAATCACGGAAAGGGAACATCAATTAAACAATTAAATCCCGGCAAAGGAACATCAATTAAACAATTAAATCCCGGCAAGGGAACATCAATTAAACAATCAAATCCCGGCAAGGGAACTATGACACGATGACCCGGCAAGGGTACATTTCAATAACTCTTTCTCTTTCTTTCACTTTCATTTCCATGATTTATTCTATTACTCGAGCCTATGCTCCAAAGGATGTAAGTATCTCATATTCCTTCATCATTCATTTCACAATTTGAGCCAATGCTCCAAGGATGTAATTATCTCATATATTAATTTGAGCCAATTCTCCAAAGATTTTTAAAGGTTACAATTCCCTTCGCATGCCCTTTACAACGTATAGAAATCCTCAATTAGACATAGAAATTAAAACAAAGTCAGAATATTCACAATATAGGGACTCCCGACCATGCCAGACACCAATGTATAGATACTCGTCACCATGCCTATACATCGTATTTGACAATTAGCAAATAAAAAATAATACTCAAATCCTACTCCCTCAAGCTAAGGTTAGACCAAACACTTACCTCGGGTCCAAAGTATAGCAGTCAACCCTCTAACACCGCCTTTCCTTTAGAATTCGACTCCGGAATGGTATTATCTAGACATAATAAACTCAAGTATATTAATAAGGATTCAGGAATTCAATTACATGGCCTAATTATCCATTTCTTAGCATTCTTTCAAATTTACCAAAATTCGACCCCGGGCCCGCTAGCTCGGATTCTTGCAATTCTCGAAGGGAACACTCACCCAAAGCCTAAGGATCATAAATATACGATTTTTACTTTATTTCATGGCTAATTCGCAGAAAATTTCTCAATGGCCACAAGTTCTAGGTTCCTACCCAATTCCTTGAATTTTTACACTAGTTTATGTGGTTAATTAAGCTAAGATGCATGCATTTACGCGAGGCATTTACTTACCTTACAAGACCTGGTCGAAAATGGAGGAAATCGCCTAAGGAAGAAGATGGAAATGAGAAAAAATGGGTTTAAAACCCGTATTTAAAACTCACTGCCTGAACAGTGAACTCGCACCAGCGGCTCTGGGGACCGCACCTGCGGTCTTGCACTTGCGAGAAGAATCTCGCACCTGCATAATTGGGCTAGGGGGTCTGGGATCGCACATGCGAAGTGGAGACCGCAAGTGCGGTCTCGCACCTACGAGAAGTGCTTCGCACCTGCGAGAAGTGCTTCGCACTTGCGATGGCTGGCCAGGCTACTGGTGATCGCACCTGCGATGCCTGGGACTGCACCTACGGTCTCGCACCTGCGAGCTGGGCAACCGCACCTGCGGTCACACCAGAGCAGGTGCACCAGAAGCCTGGTTTGCTGGTTTTTAGCCCTGTTAGGTGCCGGCCCACCCGAGCCCTAGTCCAAATATACCAAAGAGTCCCAAATCATATTACGGACTCGCTCGAGCCTTCGAAACAATCAAAACAACGCTAAAACTCGAAATCACACCCCCAAACCTCAAGAACCAAACTTAGGAATTTTATGTTTTCTAACTTTGCTAACAACGTGCCGAACTGACCTATATAACTCGAAATCTTACCAAATTTCACCGATAACTTACATAACCTCCTACAAACTTGCCCGTGCGATCAAATCGCCAAAACAACATCATACACGTAGAATGAAACCTCAAAATCCATGAATTTTATCAAATTTCATAAAACATCAAATTTCCCATTGCAAGTCCGAAACACGTCAAACAAAATCCGTTATAAACCAAACTTTAGAGGAAGCGCTTAAACCATATATGAGACTTATATCGGGCGCCGGAACCAAAATACGGGCCCGATACCATCACTTTCTAATTAGATTTCATTTTTAACTTCCATAAATATTTTCAAAAAATAATTTTACTCAAAAATTCATTTCTCGGGCTTGGGACCTCGGAATTTGATACGCCTAAGTCCCATATTTTCCTATGGACCCTCCGTGACCGTCAAATCATGGGTCCGGGTCCGTTTACCCAAAATGTTGACTGCAGTCAAATTTATTCATTTTAATATTAGGTCTTAGTATTTTTCACAAAATTTCATATTTAAGCTGTCCGGCTACGCCCCCAGACTGCACACGCAAATCGAGGCAACTACAAATGAGGTTTCAAGGCCTCAGAAGTTTGGAATAGGTAATAAAATAGGTGATGACCCTTTGGGTCATCACGCTAACCCCCCAAACCCTCCTATTCTCTCCCTCACCCGCCATCATCACCTCCATATTCTCACAACTCTCTCGACCTAATCCTAGTTCTAAACACCGTCACCTGCGTATATCTCATCTCTATGGTTCTCCTATACCCTCTCCGACCAGTCCTGGCCTTCTACACACCATGGCTCTTTGACTCCTTAGATCCTTGAGAAGATCTCAAGGAACCCAACCAATTCTGGTTTGAAGCTTTGCCTATTAGCCTGTCTCAGGCCATTTTTTGGAATGTGAGTAAGAATTTCCACTTGTTTTGTTACGAATCTATGGTATCTTGACCTATTCTATCATCTCTACTACTTTTATGAAAAACCTAGTCTGATACTATAAATCCTTCTCACATCTGGTCGAGAAGGTTAGCGAGGTTCCTGCTATGGTGAAGTGAAAGATCTTTCACTATAGTGGGAAGAAGACAGGTGGGAGCGAGCGGAGCGAGAGAAAAGCAAGTTCCAGTGGTGGGTTGTCTTCCTGGTATAGATTTGAGATGAATCGAGCACTATTACATGGTTTCCTTTGAAAATTTCTGGTTTAACTGATTATCCGACTTTTCCTAAACTAGGGTTCATCTCAAGTTGTTTTCAAAGGTTTTTTCTGAGTCCTAGGTGTTTGATTAATTGTTCTTTCATCTTCATGGCTGATTTGTGCAAAAATACTTAAATCTTAGATGATTTCTTGTGATACACTGAATTTTACAACCTTTGCTTCGATTGTGGGTACTTTCTGTGTTACCAATCGTATTTCTTTGCTCTATTTTTTTGACTTAAGCATTGTTCCTTGTTAAATCCATTATTTTTGTGGTGTTTCCCTAATTAACCTCTGTTAGGGTTCGAACTCGCTCTTTCCGGCTAAGTTTTATGTTTCTATGAGGTTTTCCTTAGTCTAATTTCTACTTATGGAAGTTGAGTAATTCTTTTCGGAAATTAGTGTTATTTTGAAAGTTTTGCTGATTTCTTTACTCCGTTAGAGATTCGTATGCATAAATCTTGTTTGTTTTCTTGTTTATGAATTTAATTGGCTATCTATGCCTTAAATGATTGTCCGTATAATTTTGTGATTGTGCTGATCCTTTATTTGGTATGATTGGGATTCTTGCCTTAATTAAACTCCCCTTTTTATTACCGTTTGATCAATTTCCCCTAATTAAGGGAGATCTATTCTGAACCCTTATATGATTGGATATTTGACTCTATGCTTTCCTTAATTGACTGAATGATGATTCCTTTAACTTATTTGTTCTGCTTTTAAATTGATATATATACATTCTTGTTTATCATCTCAAGACACGGAAAATAGTTCAAACAAACACACACAAACTTTATCTCATCTCTCTTCCAGCTACTTGTATTCACTGATTGTTTAGCTGGTTGAAAGCCAAGGCTAGACTGTCAAATTCTGCCTACTTCACCTTCTGTCTTTTCTTCCTTAACTGGAATGTTCCTGCTTCTAATGCCATTCATTCTACTATGAAGTTTAAATCTATATGATTCTCTACGGCTCTATTCATGTTAATATCCATGTCTTTTCTGCATTATACTAACAACTTATGTACCTAATGTTATATTCTTTCTTGTTTACTGTTTGATCAGTATGTTTAAGTTCACCCTTTTTTGTTTAATGCTTTAATCAGCATGTTTACTTTAGTTTAAGTACTCCCATCTTTCATGTTTACATCCTTCAACCAGCATGCTTACTTTTGAGAGTCTCAGACTCCTATCTAATTGACTTCAATTAGCATGACTAATTATGTGTAGTTAGAATCCTATATTCAGCATGACCATTCCTACACTTATTTTCTGTGTTTTACTGTCTATTGGTGTTAGTTAACATTGCTGCTTTAGCATTAAGCCCGACTGTTAGATCTATGTTGTTCCTGCCTATACTCTAGTTCAGTATGTTATTGTGAATTTGGTTGTTGTAGAAACTCTTGCCTATTCCATCTATCTGTTACTCAGTATGCTCTCACTCTTATCCTGTTCTTGTGTGTTTTTGATTACTGTGTCCCTGGCCCTTGCTCCTTTTTTTTGTAACTGTTTGTACACCTAGAACTAGTTGACAAACTGAAGTTGAATCTAGGCAATGTGATGCTTTTGTTACCATGTTGTTGTTTGCTGAACCTTCTTTTCCTTCAAACGATTTTCAGCATGTCTTTTTTTTACTCTTAATATGTTTTCCCAAAATGTGTCCATTCTTAAAGTATTTTTTACTCCTAAATGTTTTTCTCTTCTCCTATTGTCCAAAAGTTATTCCAACTATGTCAAGGACTCTCACTCCTGCTCTTAGATCATTTAAGTTCTGCCCTTCCAGTGTGTGTACTACCTAGGAATCCATGAGACTTCTCCAAACTCTGGCACACTGGGGCTGGCCTTTTCATTACTGCACATAATCACTTCCCTAATCAAAGGATCTTGGTCTGAGCATTACCCGGGATCCTGGAGGTCCTAGGGTACATTGATACACCAGGACACCCTATTGGGTATGAGACTTTGGCATCCTGGACTGTTTTGAAGGCCTGGTATTTCTAGGTTCACTTTGGGCCTATCTTAGGCTCCTTATAGCATAACTTATATTTATTATGTAATTCATTTATTTATGGTCTATAATAATACCTTTACTATGGTTTTATATCACTTGGCATACTAGGAAATATTATAGGCTCATTACTTTATTTGTTACGGAATTCCGCTTCTGCATAATCATGATCACATAGAAATACTGTTATTAAGTTACCATTGCAATTCTTCTTAATAAAATGTCCATCCTTGGTCTGCATTAGAAATCCTGCTTTAGGACTATGTTTGTATTTGCTTTACATCATGTCTACATCGCCTAAGTCAATAACCGTCCTATCGATATGAGTATTTAAAAGCAATTTCAGCACCTAGACAAATATGTTTATAGGATGTATTCAAACTCAAACTGTTTGGTTTCCTGTAGTCAATTTCCAGAATTATGTTTGCATTTTAGACAACATGTTATAGGGTATCCATGAACCACTCCTAGGCAAGCTTATAAGTAATTAAGGCCTTACAAAAAATTGTAGAACTATGTTTTATTTATTTGTGACTACATAGATTCAAAAGATTCTAAAATCACCAGGCAAACTAATTAGGTCTTTACCGTTTCGCTTTAACATAATGCTGCACATTCTCTGTTTGTCATGCTCACTTAGATATCATGTTCTAGGACCTTTTCTGAAACAACTAAAATCTTGATGTTTGAGACGTGCTAATTGTATGTTTATTTGTGGAGGTAAACATGGTCCCTTAGTTGTTGTCTTACTTGACAGTCCTGTTTGTGCTTTGTTGTCGCTTATATTTTCCTTTTTTAAACACTTTAGTAGAGTCTAAAACTGCCTAAAAATAGAGGTCCTAAACACCTCCGGGACCACAGGGAAGAAACGGGTAATACATGCTTAGATTTCCTTTAATTAGAAACGCTTATACAACCGCATAGGGGAGGGTAATCGGGAAGTAAAAGAATATGCTGACTTATGTACTAATGTCACGTGTAACCCCTCTAGTTGAGGAAGGATTACCGGTCATTGTACGGATGTGATCCTATAGGCTCATAACTTAGGACCCCCCTATTTTATTTACATATGTGTGCTCAGACTGCTTACCTTTTAAACTTCTTTTATCTTACTTACATCTGTGTGCTTAGACTGCTTATCTAATAAATGACTAATTTACTAAGTAAGTTTTTTCGGGACCCACCGTTGTAGACCTCGAGGGTTGCCTAACACCTTCCCCTCAAGGTAATTTCAAGCCCTTACCCAATCTCTGGTAACATAGACTAGTTTCATGAATTACTTGCATTAGGTGCCCTAATGCACCATAAATCCGTTAGTTGGAGACTCTTCACTTTCCATACGCCTCACCCAAAAGGAAGGGAGTTGTCCCAAATGAATGTCGAAACCCTATTCCGCGAGGAAAATAGGGGCGCGACAGCATAGAGACTCTGCTATGGATTTTAGGCTTTTACCATAATAAACTTGCTTTTTGTAAATTAGTCTTAAGAATGCTTCTTTTGCTAATATGTGCGCACCCTTTCCCTTCCCATTATGTGAATTTAATTACCCGTTTTGAGCATTTATGATTTCCTTTACTGCAGAAAGTGACTTATTTCTCTGTTTTCCTTTCTTAAACGTCTTTCTATTATTAAATACAACATTTATTATTTTCCTAACATGCAAATACGTGACAACATGTTATTTATTGCTGCATACATCATTCTCAACATCACATTCCACTCGTGTGTAATCAATTCTTTAGCAACACTTGATGAGTGGTTGCGCTCTTCCTATATATCACCCTTTAAATTCGTAAAAGTATATTTGCGGTAAAAATATTCGATCAGCGGTGCAATCCACGGTTCCGTGCCTTTCCCCCAAAAGTTTTCGGCTTGAGGGTACCAGTATAGATCCCCATAGCAACCTTACTCTGATTATAATTGTACATGCATCATGTTCAAACATATATGTTGAACATGTAGAAGCTTCTGATGGTTGAGGTATTCAGGCCCCAAATGATGTGGTATCACAACTTGAGCAGAAAAATACTAGAACTCCAGGGTGAGCTCGAGCAGGTCTGGAGCTTAGCAAAGCTATCCCTAACACTCAATATCCCATATGTCAACCATTCAAACACTCAGAACCCCGAACCACCAAAAAACACACCCAACAAACGCCCACATAATCATCCTGCACCTCACCATTTTACAACCCCACCACAAAATCAAACTATCCCACCATAGTACTAGCAAAACACCTACCAGACTCCACAAAACACCTCGCCAGTCATTCCTAAACCCCATAATTCCACCAATGATCATCATTATACCCAAACTCTCGGTTATCAAAACAACCCTATATACGTGGAAACACTACCTCACTCCACTCAGCTCATATCCTATACGCCAGAATCTACTAAGAAGGACTTGCTCATTATGAACCTGGTTGAAGAGCTCAAGAAGTTGGCGAGTCGGGTTCAAGGCGTCGAAGGGAGAAAAGGGATAGAAGGTTTGGACTATCAAGACCTATGCATACAGCTCGACGTAGAACTGCCGGAGAATAACAAACCCCCCACGTTCGAAATGTTTCACGGAACAGATGATCCCATGGTTCACCTGAGGACTTATTGCGACAAGCTTGTAGGGGTAGAAAATGATGAAAGGATCCGAATGAAGCTTTCCATGAGGGGTCTTACACGAGATCTTTTATCTTGGTACATCATCCAGGATCCCAAGAAGTGGGCCATCTGGGTGAGTATGGTGTCTGACTTCGTGGACAGATCCAGGTTTAACACATAGAATGCGCCGGATGTTTTCTACATTCAGGACTTAAAGAGGAAGACCACTGAGACCTTTTGAGAGTATGCCACTCGTTAGAGGTCAGATGCAGCCAAAGTCAGGCGAACATTGGACGAAGAATAGATGAACAAGTTCTTCGTCAGAGCACAAGATCCACAGTACTATGAAAGATTGATAGTTATTGAAAACAACAAGTTCTCCGATATCATCAAACTCGGAGAAAGGATTGAAGAGGGCATTAAAAGCGGTATGGTGAAAAACTTTGAAGCATTGCAGGCCACAAACCAAGCATTGCAGTCAGGGGGTATATCAAAGAAGAAGGATGCAAGAACAGTAATGGTCGCCCAAGGACCCAAAACTCCACTTGTATATCAAACCTCCCCACTTACATACTAAGCACCTCCACTCACATATCAACCATCACCTCCCTAATATTCCAAACTAGCCACTGCTAATCACACATATAATTCCCAAACCTCTCACTTTTAGTCACCTCCAACCCACCCAACCCAAGACCTTGGCCTAAATTTGACCACAGGACACCTAGAAAATACACTGCCATTGTCGAACCCATTCACCAGTAGTATGAAAGGCTGAAGGTTGCTGGTTATGTCACTCCTATCCCTGCTGCGACCGTGGAGAATCCATCACAATGGGTTAACCCAAACAAGACCCGTGCATATCATTCTAGCATGAAAGGGCACACTAGAGACCAATGAGGAATGGGATCGCGAGGGATCGATTAGGCTTATCAAAGAGGGTGACAATCCTAAGAAACCCGCAGTCACGCTCAATCATATTATAATACAAATATAGCCGCCAGTGGAGGTTGAGATAGATGCATCAGTTCCATTTGAAGTTGATATAGCACTCCCCGCAACTGCGCATGGTCCATTTGAGGTGGAAGTAACCACGACTTTATCAGTAACACTATCAACCACGCCGCCTTTCAACACTAAGGCTATACCTTGGGATTTTGTGGCCGAAGCTAGAAGAAGATGAAAGAACAAAATAGAAGAACTCGGCGCTGCACAAAGGATGACCAGAACGGGAAGAGTCTATACACCAGAGCATTTGGGAGAATCCAGTAAGCAGGATTCTAACAGACCGCCCATTATTGAAATAGGCCCGGATGACCTTTGGATGAAAGTGCAAGCAAAAGAATATTCAGTCACAGATTATTTGAGCAAGACTCCTGCTCAGATATCTATCATGTCACTGCTTCATAATTCAAAAGTGCACGAGAATGCTCTCTTAAAGGTGTTAAGCGAGGCATATGTCCCTAACAACATTACTGGTGGAGAAATGGACAATATGGCGGGACAGGTGCTGGAAATTCACCAAATCACCTTCCACGAGGAAGAGCTGCCACCCGAGGGTTTGAATCATAACAGGGCACTACATATTACCATGAAATGTGAGGACAATTTCATTGCCAGAATTCTGATAGATGGCGGATCCAGTCTCAATATTTTCCCATTGACAACACTGAAGAGGCTGGGCAAAGGCCTGTATGAAATACGAGAAGGAACCATGAACGTGAAGGCATTTGACGAGTCTTAGAGGGCTACCATTAAGGAAATCAACCTCTGTTTACAGATGGGGCCTACATGGTTTGATGTCGAGTTTCAGATGTTGGACATATCCACATCCTATAATCTATTGTTGGGACGGCCATGGATACATGCCGATGAGGTTTTGGAATCAACTTTGCATCCTGCAGTGAAGTTCGAATGGAACCATCAAGAGGTGATTATCTGTGGAGATGGGAGCAACCCCATTTACAACTGTCAAACTATCCTGGTGGTTGAGAATAGAAGAAGGTTCGAGGGAGAAAATTATCATAACATTGAGCGGGTCAATGCAATTGAGAAAAAAAAGTTGTGGAGCAGCAAGATAGAAAGTATACTAGCGTGGAGAGGATATGAACTCGGCAAGGGTCTTGGAAAAAATGTTTAGGGTATCTCCAAGCGAATACAGTTGAAACATCATGGTACAACATTTAGGCTAGGGTATCAGTACACCTGGAAGGAATACAATGACTGGTCACCACCATGGCGTGGTCCGTACTATCCACTTGAGCAGCTTGTACCACACCCGAGTCAGACTTTCCAGCAGACCGATATCATATGGGGATTAGAGGAGGAAGAAGCATTGGCCTCCTTGAGGAACTTGTTCCTAGAGGATGATGCATGGACTGTTGTGTAATTGTCGAGGAGGAGGAGGAGGAAGGCCCTACCATCCGAGCTGTGGAGAAAGGATCATTCCTTAGGAATTGGACTGTCAGACCATCCAGGGCCCGATGAGTCCCGGGTTAGCAAGGTTGAACAACAGTGTTCATTTTGTTGTTCTCTAAGGAAATGATTTTCCTTTTTGCATTTTTTTAAAATAAAACCTCCATCGTTCCAAAAACGCTGTTTAAATTATTGAAAATCACTTTTATGTTTCAATGGATCAATATTTATTATTACCATTTTCTCTCATATCTTTATCTATACAACATTACTATTTCTTGTCTTGATGAACCAACAACTGTGACATGTAATGAGGCAACGCAACAAAAGGATAGTGATTTAGAAGAAGAGGATGTCATACCTGAGGAAATCATCAGGGAAGTAGAGTATTTTGTGAACAAGCCCAAGTCCAACCTTGACAAAATCGAGATAATCAACTTAGGATATCCCGAAACTTTCAAGGAGACCTGCATCAATATTCTCTTATCACCATCAGAAAAATAAGAGTACACACAGTTCATGAAAGATTATGATGACATCTTTGCATTGTCATACGATGATATGACTGGGCTAAGTACATCTATTGTGGCTCACATGTTTCCCACAAACCAAATGTGTCTAGCAGTAAAGCAGAAACTCAGGAAATTCAAGCCTGATATAAGTTTGAAAATCAAAGAGGAGGTCACCAAGCAAATCAAGGCCAAGGTCCTCAGGGTGGTTGAATACACAACTTGGTTAGCGAACATCGTGTCAGTCCCAAAGAAAGATGGGAAAGTCAGAGTCTGTGTTGATTATTGGGATCTAAATAGAGCAAGTCCCAAGAATAATTTCCCGCTACCAAACATACACATTCTGATCGACAATTGCGCCAAACATGAACTCCAGTTCATTGTAGATTGCTTCGCTGGTTATCATTAGATTTGGATGGACAAAGAAGATGCAGAGAAACAACCTTCATTACACCATGGGGGGTGTACTATTACAAGATGATGTCATTCGGTCTAAAGAATGTTGGAGCCACCTACATGAGGGCTATGACTACCATTTTTCATGACATGATACATAAGGAGATCGAGGTGTATGTGGACGACGTCATCATCAAATCCAAGAAACACACAGATCATATAGCATATTTGAGGAAGTTCTTCGACAGACTACATAATTACAACATGAAATTAATCTCTGCAAAGTGTGTACTCGGGGTCCCTGCTGGAAAGTTACTTGGGTTCAATGCCAGCCGCCGAGTGATAGAATTGGGTCCATCAAAAGTCAAAGCCATCTAAGAGATGCCACCGCCAAAGAGTAAGAAAGATGTAATGAGTTTTCTAGGACGGCTAAACTACATCAGCCGGTTCATAGCCCAGTCCACAGTCATATGTGAGCCAATTTGTAAGATGTTGAAGAAAGATGTTGCAACTAGTTGGACCGAGGACTGTCAAAGGGCTTTCGACAAGATCAAGGAGTACCTATCAACACCACCAGTTTTTGTCCCACCAGAGCCAGGCAGACCTTTGCTACTCTATCTCGCAGTGTTAGATGGATCCTTCGGCTGCGTTCAGGGACATCATGACAAGACGGGGAGAAAGGAACAAGCTATCTATTACTTGAGTAAGAAATTCACTCCATATGACACGTGGTACTCTCTATTGGAACGTACATGTTGCGCCTTGACCTGGATAGCTCAAAAGTTGAGGCATTATTTCTGTGCTTACACAACATACCTCATATCAAGGATGGATCCCCTGAAATATATCTTTCAAAAACCTATGCCCACTGGCAAGATGGCTATGTGGAAAATCTTGTTGGGTGAGTTCGACATTGTTTATGTAACTTAGAAAGCAGTCAAAGTACATGCACTGGCAGATCATCTTGCTTAAAACCCTATGGAAGGATAATACGAACCCCTGAAAACATATTTTCATGATAAAGAAATGCTATTAATAGGGGAGGATATTTTTGAATCCTACGACGGTTGGAGGATATTATTTGACGGAGCGACAAATTTCAAAGGAGTCGGAATTGGAGCTGTCTTGGTATCGGAAACTGGCCAACATTATCTGGTATCTGCTAAACTCAGATTTCCCTGCACCAACAACATGGCATATTATGTAGCTTGCATCCTAGGACTTAACATGGACATTAATATGAATATTCAGGAGATGTTGGTAATCGGCGATTCAGATTTGCTTGTGCACCAGGTATAAGGAGAATGGGCCACCAAGAATTCCAAGATACTGCCATATTTGCATCATGTGCAGGAATTGAGAAAGGGGTTCACGAAGACAAAGTGTTGGCATGTTCCCAGGGTTCAAAACGAGTTTGCCGATACATTGGCCACTTTGTCATCAATGATACAACATCCAGACAAGAACTCCATTGATCCTTTCCCAGTAAGGATCCATAGTCAGTTGGCATATTGTGCTAATGTTGAAGAAGAAATAGATGGGAAGCCTTGGTTCCACGACATCAAAAGGTATCTGACAAAAGGGGAATACCCGGAGAATGCAAACCATACTCAGAAACGCACGCTTCGGAGATTTCCCAATAATTTTTTCCACGACGGAGGAACCCTATATAGAAGAACTCCTGATTTGGGATTGTTGAGGTGCGTCGACACGAAAGAAGCTTCTAAGTTTCTAAAAGAGATACATGTTGGAACCTGCGGCCCCCATATGAATGGTTTTGTCTTGGCCAAGAAGATACTCAGGGTCGGTTATTTCTTCATAGCCATGGAGACAAATTGCATCCGGTATGTCCAAAAATGCCACCAATGTCAAGTACATGCAGATATGATAAATGTGCCGCCAAATGAGCTCAATGCAACAAGCTCACATTGATCATTCACCGCCTGCAGAATGTATGTCATTGGTCCAATCGAGCCCACCACCTCAAATGGGCATCGGTTCATCTTGGTAGCTATTGATTGCTTCACCATATGGGTCAAAGCAGCATCTTACAAGGCAGTGACTAAGAAAGTCATGGCCGATTTTGTCCGCGATCGAATTGTTTGTCGATTCGGAGTTCCGGAGTCTATTATCACTGACAATGCTGCCAATCTCAACAACGATCTGATGAAAGCCATGTGTGAGACCTTCAAAATCAAGCACAAGAATTCCACAGCCAATAAACCTTAGATGAATGTAGTTGTAGATGCCGCCAACAAGAATATCAAGAAGATACTGAGAAAGATGGTAGAAAATCACAAACTGGGGTAACTCCCTACTTACTAGTTTACGGTACTGAAACAGTTATTCCTACCGAATTGGAGATTCATTCTTTGAGGATCATACAGGAAGCTGAGCTCAGCGATGCAGAATGGATAATGAATCGTTATGAGCAGCTAGCCCTCATAGACGGAAAAAGGATGAATGCAGTATGTCACGACCAGCTTTATTAGAATAGAATGTCCGGAGCTTTCATCAAAAGGGTCAAGCCAAGAAAGCTCACACCGGGGCAGCTGGTGTTGATGAATATCTTCCTGCATCAAGATGAAGACAAAGGGAAATTCTCTCCTAACTGGAAAGGTCCTTACATGGTTCACAGAGCATTGACGGGAGGAGCCCTCAATTCGGATGCAATCAAACGATACAATGTGAACTTGTTTATTTTTATGCAAATGATGTAAATTGAACTACGCTCGACCTGATTCATGTTTCAGAGGGGATACGTAGGCAGCCCTGTGGGTTTGATCACAATTCAATAAATTTTTATTTTCGCCACCATCAGAAACTGGGGAAGAATTTTGAGGAGGACCCTCAAAATGCCGAAGCAAGTTCAGGCGATCATAACATATACAACAATCAGAAAAATTTGTTCGTCTAACTGGGGTCGAATTTTGAGGACACTCAAAATTCTACGGCAGGAGAAGTCACAATGTCTCAGATCGTGTCAGAGTCACTGGTTCATCTAACATATTTTCTAAAAAACATATTTTTTACTATGACTTTGATAACTACGCATGCTTGTTTTTGAAATAACTCTGTTTAGCAAACACTACCCCCAATGATTTGACCAGGATCTTTAGACCGAGCAACGCAAGTCAAGCAAGCACCTCCCCCTTACAGAACTCATGATTTTTCTTTGAATGTAGGAAAAATGAAATGCACGCCTCAAAATCACAACCTTCATAACAACAACGATACTGAATCCACATCCAGCTAAGAAGTACTCTACTATCACCTACTATTTGTTCACCTACATAGGACTCAACCCTGTCTCGAATCTTGTACGAGATTAAGCGCTGTCTCCATCTGCATGAGGCTAAGCCCTACCTCTATATTTGCATAAGCTAAGCTCCACCTTCCCTTGCATATGACAAAACCATGTCCCAAATCTTGCATGAGACTAAGCTCTGTCTCCATCTGCATGAGGCTAAGCCCTGCCTTCATATTTGCATAAGGCTAAGCTCTGCCTTCATTTGCATGAGACTAAGCCCTGTCCCAAATCTTGCATGAGACTAAGCTCTATCTCCATCTGCACGAGGCTAAGCCATGCCTCCGTATTTGCATAAGGCTAAGCTCTGGCTTGACTTGCATGGGAATCAGCCATGTCCCGATCTTGGATGAGACTAAGCTATGTCTCCATCTGCATGAGGCTAAGCCCTGCCTCCATATTTTCATAAGGCTAAGCTCTGCCTTCACTTACATGGGAATAAGACCTGTCCCAAATCTTGCATGAGACTAAGCTCTGTCTCCATCTGCATGAGGCTAAGCCCTGCCTCCATATTTGCATAAGGCTAAGCTCTGCCTTTGTTTGCATGGGACTAAGCCCTGTTCTGAATCTTGCATGAGACTAAGCTCTGTCTCAATTGGCATGAGGCTAAGCCCTGTATTTGCATAAGGCTAAGCTCTGCCTCCTATTTGCATTTTTTCCAAGACTAAGCGCTCTCTCTCCAAAACTACCTATTTTCCTCTTCTTTCGGGCTAAGCTCTGCCTCAACTTCACAAGTCTAAGCCTTGTCTTGCTGATTTTAGCATCATTTTATTGCATCTTATGGGATGAAATATCGCCAACATTTCCAAAGGCGTCATAGTCTAAAGGCATCATCCTCATAGCCGGAAGACACCATGTCATGGCCTGAGGATCTCTCAAATTTGCATATCATTATTCAATGGCGTCATGGTTTAGAGGCACCATTTTCATGGCCCGAGAACATTATTTCATGGCATGTGAATCCCTCATTGAACAATTCATGTCCCAAGACATCATGGTATAAGGACGTCATCCACAACTGTCCAACGAAAATTCTCATGGTCGGAAGGGAATCTGCATCATGTTTAAATTCCGCACAAATATACGCTTGTAGAATTTTTTACTTGCAGGTGACTCGATGAGCAACCGCTATCACAGCACGAGACATGCCGCTCCAGTTTCTACGAACTATCTCAAACCTGACCACTCACCATAACCCTTTTTCTCACCTATCCCGAAATCTCGTCTCCGTCCTTGTGGTAACTTCATCGGTATGCTCTGCCGATGAATCCAGAACTACACACGACCTGATTCTTGTAAAACCAGGGATATGTAGGCAGCTCAGAAATTAGAGTGTGGTGTAAATCTCTCAAACCATTTTGCTCGGTCAAAATTGGCCATCATATCTTTACCAGACAACTCTTTCATCCTTCCCGGGTAAAGAGGGGCAGCTGTTGATACCCAATTTTTCCCTATAATATTAAATGTATATATACCTTCAAAATATGCATTAGCATCAATTGATATTTTTTCATAATTCCTACATTTTTATATTCCTACATTTTAAAATTAATTTATCACATTACTTTATTTATATAAATAATTACAAAATTGCATCACAAACGACTTTATAGCATTTCATGATTTAATTCTTCTATTTTTAGTCATATTAAGTTCAAATTATTTCACAAATGGCCAAATTTACACGTTTTGGTTACAATTGCAATAGCTTTGCAATTACAGCCCATGCATACATTATTGTGTTATTTTACCAGAAAATGGCTCATTGTATTTTTGGAATATTAAATAGTTATTTTAAAACGTTTCTATGCATGAAAATTATTTTTTATAATTTGTTAATTATTTTTTTCTCAAATACTTGGGTATTTAATAACTGGCCCCTTTTGTTTTCATACTTAACCCTTCAAACCAGCCCAAAACCCCTTTTAAGATTAGCCCAAACCCTTAAGCCCAAATACACACCTGCCCGACCCAATACCCCCATTCAATTATGACTGTTGATCAACGGTCTATATTCCCCCTTCCATAATTAAACCTAGACCTAACCTCCCAAACCCTCTCATCCTCTCCCTCACCCGCCGTCATCACCTCCCTATTCTCTCAACTCTCTTGACCTAACCCTAGTTCTAAACGTTGTCACCGGCGTATATCTCATCTCTATGGTTCTCATATACCCTCTCCAGCCAGTCCTGGCCTTCTACACACCATGGCTCTTTGACTCCTTAGATCCTTGAGAAGATCTCAAGGAACCCAACCGGTTCTGGTGTCACTACAAGAATATTGACTTTTAGTGACCAAAATCTAACGAAGGGATTTGAATCCAGTCGTTATAAGTGTATTTATGACGACCAATTTTTTCCCGGTCGTCAAAATTAATTTTAGTGTAATATTAACGAAAGAATAGTTTTTGGTCGTTATAGGTCAATTATGTGTATTCGCCTTGTAAAGAAGATTTGTTTTTGGAATTGGGGTTGATTGCAAATTATTATTGGAAAAACTTTTGTGCGAAATAAGAATTCGTTTTCTCCTTAATTAAACATTCTGAGTACATTGGGAAGAAATACGTGATTCTCTTTTTCTACCCACTATACTTCACATTTAATTGCCCGACAAGTTAGCTTGTATCCTAAAATCACTCAGCTGCTACTTTCACTTTCTTATAATGAAGTTGAACTGATTACGATCAGTGGCGGAGCCAAAATTTTCGTTAAGGGGTGTCAAAATATATAAAAGTAAACATACCATGAAATTATCTAATGCATTTAATAAACCTTCATATAAGCGAAGGAAAATATGGTCCTTACAACTATTTAATGATTGGATTGTCAAATTTTTAAACAGGTATAAGCGGAAAAAAATTAGTCGTTAAAAGTAACATAAAATTAACGAAAGGGAACTCCGGTTGCTAAAAGTAATTATAGTAATTGAATTTGTGGCTGTTTTTAAAGAGCATTAATGACCAAATAAAAAATCAACAAGGGGAAAATCCGGTCACAAAAGAGTAAGTATAACGACCATAAAATATGTTGTTGCTAAAGAATTATTAATGACCGAACTCCAATCCAGTCGTTAAATTTTAACTACGGCGCATTTAGTGACCGCTGACGACTAGTTTTTGCCCGGCCGTTAGTGACCTATAGCGACCTATAGCGACCATATTTTGGATTTTAACGACTGGATTTTTCATCGCTAATAATCACATCTCTTATAGTGTGTGAAACTTTTCTTATTAGCCCGTCTCAGGCCATTGTTTTGACTGTGAGTAAGAATTTCCTCTTGTTTTGTTACGAATCTATGGTCTCTTAACCTATTCTCTCATCTCTACTACTTTTATGTAAAACCTAGTTTGATTCTATCAATCCTTCTCATATATGTATAGATCTGAGATGAATCGAGGACTATTACATGTTTTTCTTTGAAATTTCTGGTTTAACTGATTATTCCGACTCTTCCTAAACTAGGGCTCATCCCAAGATGTTTTTCAAAGGTTTTTTCTAACTCCTAAGTGTTTGATTAATTGTCCGTTCGTCTTCGTGATTGATTTGTGCAAGAAATCTTAAGCCTTATTTGATTTTGTGTGATACACTAGTTTTTCCAACCTTTGCTTCGATTGTGGGTACTTTCTGTGTTACTAGTCGTATTTCTTTTCTCTATTTTTTGCACTTAAGCATTGTGCCTTGTTTAATCCAGTATTTTTGTGGTTTTTCCCTAATTAACCTTTGTTAGGGTTCAAACTCGCTCTTTCCGGCTAAGTTCTATGTTTCTGTGAGGCTTTACTTAGTCTAATTTCTATTTATGAAAGTTGAGTAATTCTTTCGGGAAATCAGTGTTATTTTGAAAGTTTTGCTGATTGCTTTACTCCGCTAGAGATTCGTATGCATAAATCTTGTTTGTTTCGTTGTTTATGAATTTAATTAGCCGTCTATGCCTTAACTGAGTGCCCGTATAATTTTGTGATTGTACTGATCCTTTATTTGGTATGATTGGGATTCTTGCCTTAATTAAACTCCCATGTTATTACCGTTTGATCAATTAACCCTAATTAAGGGAGGTCTATTCTGAACCCTTATGTGATTGGATTCTGTGACTCTATGATTCCCTTAATTGACTGAGTGCTGATTCCTTTACCTTATTTGTTCTACTCATAAATTTCTGTATATGCATTGTTATTTTTCCTCTCAAGAAATGGACAATACTTCAAATAAACACACAAACTTTCTCTCACCTCTCTTTCTACTACTTGTATTCATTGCTTGTTTAGCCGGCTGAAAGCCAAGGCTAGACTGTTAAATCCTGCCTACTTCACTTTCTCTCTTTGCTTCCTTAATTGTTATGTTCCTGTTTCTAATGCCATTAATTCTACTATAAAGTTTAAATCTATATGATTCTTTGGGGCACTATTCATGTTAATATCCATGTCTTTTCTACACTAGACTAACTGCTTATGTACCTAATGTTATATTCTTTCTTGTTCATTGTTTGATCGGTATGTTTAAGTTCACCCTTTTTGTTTAATACTTTAATTAGCATGTTTACTTTCGTTTAAGTACTCCCATCTTTCATGTTTACTTCCTTCATCCAACATGCTTACTTTTGTGTCTAAGACTCCTATCTAATTGACTTTAATTAGCATGACTAATTATGTGCAGTTAGAATCCTATCTTCAGCATGACCATTCCTACACTTATTTTCTGTGTTTTACTGTCTATTGGTGTTAGTTAACATCGCTTCTTTAGCATTAAGCACGGCTATTAAATCTATGTTGTTCCTGCCTATACTCCAGGTCAGTATGTTATTGTGAATTTGGATGTTGTAGAAACACTTGCCTATTCCACGTATCTGTTACTTAGTATGATATCACTCTTATCCTGTTCTTGTGTGTTTTTGATTCCTTTATCCCCGGCCCCTGCTCCTTTTGTTTTGTAACTGTTTGTACACCTGGAACTAGTTGACAAACTGAAGTTGAATCTGGGCAATGTGATGCTTTTCTGACCATGTTGTTGATTGTTGAACCTTCTTTTCCTTCGAAAGGTTTTTCAACATGTCTTTTTTTTTTTTACTCTTAATATGTTTTCACAAATTGTGACCATTCTTAAAGTATTTTTTACTCCTAGATATTTTGCTCCTCTCTTACTGTCCAAAAATTATTCCAACTATGTCAAGCACTCTCACTCCTGCTCTTAGATTACTTAAGTTCTGCCACTCCAGTGTGTGTACTGCCTAGGAACCCATGAGATTCCTCCAAACACTAGCACGCTGGGGCTGGCCTTTTCCACACTACACATAATCACTTCCATATTCAAAGGATCTTGGTGTGAGCATTTCCCGGGATCCCTGAGGTCCTAGGGAACTTTGACACACCAGGACACCTTATTGGCTATGAGACTTTGGCATCCTGGACTGCTTTGAACGCCTGGTATGTCCAGGTTCACTTTGGGCCTATCTCAAGCTCCTTATTACATAGCTTATATTTATTATGAAATTGATTTATTTATGGTCTGTAATAATACCTTTATAAATACATATTGGGGAAATTAGTAAGGGGGAGGGATTCATATATGGATTTTTGTAGGAAGACCGGGTAGAAATCATGCTTTAGGTTTATATCATGTTTACCATCGTTATAGATCACTTTGTATACTAGGCAATGTTATAGGGTCATTACTTTTTTTGTTACGGAATTCCGCTTCTACATAATCATGATCACCTAGAAATCCTTTTATAAAGTTACCATTGCAATCCTGCTTAATAAAATGTCCATCCTTGGAGTGCCTTAGAAATCCTGCTTTAGGACTATGTTTGTATTTTCTTTACATCATGTCTACATCGCCTACGTCAATAAATTTCTTGTGTATATGAATGTTTAGTAGCAATTTTAGCACCTACACAAGCATTTTTATAGGATGTACTAAAACTCAAACTGTTTGTTTTCCTTTAGTCAATTTCTAGAATTCTGTTTGCATTTTAGACATGATGTTATAGGGTATCCCTGAACCACGCCTAGGAAAGCATATAGGTAATTAAGGCCTTACAAAAAATTATAAAACTATGTTTTTTTTATTTGTGACTTCCCAGATTCAACAAGTTCTTAAATCAGCAGGCAAACTGATTAGGTCTTTACCGCTTCGCTATAACATAATGTTTCACATTCTCTGTTTGTCATGCTCACTTGGATATCATGTTCTACGACCTTTTCTAAAACATCTAAAATCTTGATGTTTGAGACGTGCTAATTGCTTGTTTATTTGTGGAGGTAAACATGGGCCCTTATTTGTTTTACTTGACAGTCCTATTTGTTCTTTGTTGTCGCTTAGATTTTCCTTATTTAAACACTTTTGTAGAGTTTAGAACTGCCTAAAAATAGAGGTTTTAAACACCTCCGGGACCACAAGGAAGGGACATGTAATGCACGCTTAGAGTTCGATTTAAGGGGAGGGTAATCGGGTAGTAAAAGGATATGATGACCTATGCGCTAATGTCACGTGTAACCCCTTTAGTTCAGGAAGGATTAATGGGCATTATACGAATGTGATCCTATAGGCTAATAACTTAGGACTCCCCTATCTTATTTACATATGTGTGCTCATACTACTTACCTTTTAAACTCCTTTTATCTTACTTACATATGTGTGCTTAGACTACTTATCTATTAAATGACTAATTTACTAAGTAAGTATGGCCGGGACCTACCAGTGTGGACCTCGAGGGGTGCCTAACACCTTCCGCTCAAGGTAATTTCAATCCTTACCCAATCTCTGGTAACGTAGACTGGTTTCATGAATTACTTGCATTAGGTGCCCTAACACACCCTAAATCTTTTAGGTGGCGACTCTTCACTTTCCATACCCCTCTCCCAAAAGGAAGGGAGTTGTCCCAAATGAATGTTTAAACCCGATCCCGTGAGGAAAAAAAGGGGCGTGACAGGCCCAGTAAAATCTTACCAAAAACATGATGTTTATGGTGACAAGGTGGGCTAATGTGGAAGGCCCCATGAATTTCTTGTAAGGCCCATGAAAATTTTGTTGTGTAATTTAAGGTCTTGTGGTTCCAAGTTGAGCTAAAGTCTTCAGAGTTAAAGGAAATTTTTTGCAGGAGTGTGCGTTTATGCGGCCACATAATCGCTCTGCGAGCCGTCGAATGGCGACCGCATATGCATTTCGCAGGCCGCACTTTGGTCGCATAATCGTCCTTATACTTTTGCGAAGAGTGGTTATGCAACGCATTATGTGACCGTAGAACAGGTATGCGTACCGCATATTGGTTGAAAATCGAATCAGAAAATTCATGTCCCTGAGGGTCACTTTCTGTGGTCATTTCGCGGACCACAAAGATATTATGTGGTTGCATATGCGACCACAGATCCGCGTCGGGGCTCAAAATTTCTAATTATTAGACCCGATCCTACGTCGATATATCTCATGCTATAGTCCATTTTGACCCTATTTTCCAATATCCTTAGAGTGAGAAAGAGAGTCCTAGA
This sequence comes from Nicotiana knightiana, assembly GCA_005239525.1. NCBI lineage: Eukaryota > Viridiplantae > Streptophyta > Magnoliopsida > Solanales > Solanaceae > Nicotiana > Nicotiana knightiana. The sequence continues at coordinate 64,575 of ML439978.1, forward strand.
GGGAGGAAATGTTCTTCATCAAAATTTCGCTTCAATTCTTGCTCAACCTTCAAGAATCAAGGAAACTAGCCACTAGATTATCATCCACCCGGGTAAGCCCTACTTCTTAAAGCTTTCCTGCAAGAGGTTAAGAGTTCAAATGTTTTGTGGGTATTAGAACTACGCCATACATGTGGGGGTTAAGGAACCATTGTGGGTAGTTTCTTGTTGAAAACTGTTGACGGAGGAATGATGTGCCGTAGAATTTTGGCACATTTAATAACAATTACTTTGATTTTAGTTCGTTTTTAATGCATTTATTCATTAATTCTTATGAAGTTTTGATGTTTTGCAGTGCATGAGACTTGAGGACCCAAAAACACGGAAAAGAAGTCAAAAAGCCAAAAAAGAGCTGAAAGAATGCAAGAATGCGGATCGCGTAACTCACTCGTGGATCGCATAACTCAATGGGCGACCACATACTGAAGCAGACCTTTTGGCATAATCAAGAAAATATTATGCGGTCCACTATGCGATCGCATAACACATTTGCGAGCTGTATGACGGACCGAATAATTCTTGCAAAGTTAGCTTCCTAAGAATTACGATAGAACAATGCAGTCGCATAACAGATATGCGAACCGCATAACAAAAATATGTGATGGACTCCTGGAACTTGTGACATAAAGATCTGTGATGAATAGGGAGAATATGCAGACCACATACCTGATTTGCGACAGATATTTGGTCGCATAAGTTGTCTGCATGGGAAATTTTGTCAAATATTAGCTGCGACTTTAACCACTATAAATAGATTTATTAGAGTTTTTATGGGTCATCTTGTCCGAAAAAGAAACCACAACCCAAGGCATTGATATTCACTCTTTTGGAAGCTTTAGAAGAAAGATTGTTGCAATTTCATAATCATTATGACTTTGAATATTGTTATATTTTTGTATTTTAGTATGAGTGGCTAGTTTTAATTACTGTTCTTTTGGACCCTAAATGGGTGTAATGTTAATGTGTGTTTACCATATATATATATATATATATATATATATTTATATATATATAATGGTTGGTTGATATTTATTTATTTCTCATTCTTCATTTATTGTTGGTGTTTGCAAACATTAAGAGATGCCATTTTACTCTTTCTTTACTTGGAAAAGTAGGTGAGAGTTTGGTAGAAGTGAATATAAAAAACTCAAGGATTTAAACCTTGTTTAATAGAATCACTTAGAAATAAGTGGGTTTTATTTGGCATAAATTTATTGTCCTTCATTGCAACTCTTTTTTATTTGAAAAAATCATAAAGAGGAAATACTATCCAACTATTGAAAAATATTGGGTAGTCATTTAGAAATCATTTGCATATCAAAGAACCTTCCATTAGAAATATATCACATTAACACCGATAGCATTATATTTCACTGAAGGCGACACAACCTTAGTTTTGTTAATCAAATTAATTACAATCTTACAATTACACTCGCTTTTATTTCACTCAATTACAACACTCTTTTTAGCTACCGAAATAGAATTACGATGTAAGTTAAGCTTCACATTATTCAAGTAAATCAAGGACTTCTCTAAAATTGCAAATCCCATGTGCAGGATCCTTTAAAATATGCCAAGTTTATATTTGATGAGAAGTGTCTCAAAGCATTTGAAGGTTTGAAAGAGAAGCTCACCACGACACCTATTATTGTCACACCGGATTGGTCCCTTCAATTTGAACTCATGTGTGACGCTAGTGGTGTAGCTATTGGAGCGGTGCTTGGTCAGAGGTGTAACAAAGTCCTTCATCCCATCTATTACGCAAGCAAGACGCTTAATGGTTCTCAAATGAATTATACTGTGACTGAGTAAGAACTTCTTACCATTTTCTATGCCTTTGGGAAATTTCGAGCCTATTTGTTGGGATCCAAGGTGATAGTCTACACTGATCATGCTACTCTTCGCTATCTCATGGTGAAGAAGGATGCCAAGCCAAGATTGATCCTATGGGTCCTTTTATTGCAAGAATTCGACTTTGAGGTCAAAGATAAAAAAAGAATATAAAATGAAGTTGCAGATCATCTGTCTAGGCTTGAAGAAGAAGGAAGGCCAAAGGAGAACTTTGAAATCAATGATGCTTTTCCATATGAGCACATATTGGAATTGTCTTACTTATCCGCTCCTTGGTACGCCGATATTTCTAACTACTTGGTTAGCGACCTTATTCCTGATGGATTGGAAACTTACCAAAAGAAGAAATTCTTGCAGGAGTGTAGGCAATACTGTTGGGAGGAGCCTTTCTTATTTCGTATTTTCACCGACAACATCATTCGGTGGTGTGTTCCGGAAGATGCGGTTATGCTAATTCTCAAGGCATTCCATAACTCACTGGTTGGGGGTCATCATGTAGGAAAATGAATGTCAGCAAAAGTGCTTGAGTGTTATTACTATTGGTCATCAATCTACCATGACGTGAATCAAATGGTCAAAGCTTGTGATCAATTTCAAAGGCAAGGATCAATTTCTAAAAGTCATGAGATGCCTATGAATTTTGTGATGGAGGTTGAAATCCTTGACGTGTGGGGGATCGACTTTATGGGTCCCTTTGTGAGTTCTTATGGCATGAAGTATATCCTAATGGCAGTGGACTATGTATCCAAGTGGGTCGAGGCAATCGCCTTGCCAAACAATGAGGTGAGGAGTGTGACCGCAATTTTGAGGAAAAACATATTGACACAGTTCTGTACACCCAGGGCCATCCTTTGCGATGGTGGATCTCATTTCCGCAACAAGGCTTTCACCGGGCTACTCAAAAAGTATGGTGTAAAGCACAAGGTGGCCACACCTTATCATCCTCAGTCGGTCAAGTTGAAGTTTCCAACAGGGAGATTAAGAACATTCTAGTCAAAATTGTCAATGCAAACAAGACCGACTTGTCAAGAAAGCTAGATGATGCGTTGTGGGCATATCGCACAGCATTCAAGACTCCAATTGGCACTTCACCGTACCGGTTAGTCTTTGGTAAGGCATGTCATTTGCCCGTGGAGCTGGAACACAAGGCCATGTGGGCATTGAAAAAGTTGAACCTTGACTGAGTCGAGGCTGCTAATCTGACAATGACACAACTCAACGAGATGGAAGAGTTCCATTTACATGCCGATGAGAGTGAAGCCATGTACAAGGAAAGAATGTAGTTTGTTCATGACAAGAAGATGCTGAAGCAGGATTTCAAATCGGGTGACTTGGTCTATCTTTTCAATTCGAGAATCAAGTTATTTCTGGGCAAACTCAAATCTTAATGGTCTAGCACGTTCAAAGTGGTGAATGTGTCCCCTTTTGTAGCTATTGAATTAGAGTCGGAGGACAAACTTCGAAAATTCAAAGTGAATGGCTAGCGGGTTAAGCATTACCTGGCACAACATGAGACAAGAACTTGGTAGAACAATTTGCTCTCAAGGATGATCCTATCCTCCACCACTGGGTAGGCCCAAAAAGGGGCCAACTTCGTCGTGCTGTGACGTTAAATCAAGCGCTTCGTGGGAGGCAACCCATGTGTGGTAACATTTTTTTATATAGGATGTTTTTATGTACTTATGTGATTAGATTGAGCAAGTTTCATGTTTGTTCGAGTGCAGGTCGTCCAAAATACCATAAAATAAGGTGAAAAGACTGAAAATATTGAAGAAAAGTCACTCAGGGGAGTTTGCGGCAGCTATGTGGTCGCATAATAACTTCGCGGACCGCATAGTCATCGCAAACACGATAAAAAGGTTGAGACCAATTGTCTTGTAAAGATGCAATGAGGACTTGCATTATGCGGTCCGCATATCACTTATGAGACCGCATAGTGCATCGCATACTTGAGGTAATCTGACCAGCTCTAAAATCACCGCATAACACTTATGCGATCGGATAACGTGTTATGCAGTCACTTTTCCATCTGAATACGCCAGGTAAAAAGCCCCCCACTCTCGTACACAGTCATTCTCACATGCACACACAACAGTTAACTAATTGCACAAATAAAAAACACAAAAAAAAACAAAGAAACAAACGAAAAGCAAAAGAAGATTTTGAACACGAACAAGGATCGAAATTCATTGTGCTCAAAATTCCAAAGCTCACTTTCCATCTTTGTTCTACATCTGGTATGTGCCTTCTCATCCTTTCGTTTTCTTTTCTTTTCTTTTCTTTTTGTTTATAATTAGTTCTTGTTGAAGCCCAAAATGTCTATGTAAGGGTATGTGAGGGTAAATCGGGGAGTAATTTGTGCATCAAGGCGAGGCCCTTCATGAATATAATGAGAAAAGTGTGCGGGAATTCTATGCTTTATATGGGGCATTAAGGAACACTGAGCAAGAGAAAAATAGGGTCTTTTCAGAGTCGGTGCTTGTTCGAGGTGTCCAAGGGTTATGTGATACGGGCACCATCAATGACATGTACTTCGAGGATAGGAGTCCCGACACAAATGAATATGAGGCTAAAGTAGCTAACAAACAAAACGAGTGTTCTTGGATTGCTTCCATGATGGCAAAGGGGACACCCGCCTGGATTGACCCTAAGCACAAGATCTACAAGGAGGATCTTACATGGGAGGGTCGCTATTGGCTTAGCTTTGTCACCTCCCGTCTCATGTCATCTAGAAATGAAAATGATATCAACATTGAGAAAGCACTTCTCATTGCGTGCATCATGACATGCATTAAGATCGATGTGGGAGAGATCATCTTCCGGGAACTGGGGGTCAGAGCAAACCAGAAACACACATCACTTCCATTCCATTGCTTGATCACAACTCTCTGCAATGCTGTGAATGTGCCTCCGATGCCAAAGCATGACAAACTGGAGAAAGCTCTTCATGATATTGACATTATGCGCATCAGTGACGCAGTACCAAAGGAAGCAGAAACCCCAATAGAGCTTCAGATCCCCTTTTCAGCAAACTCAGCAGTTTCAGAGGCCCAATTACCTGACTATCCTCAGGCCACAGCTACCTCCATAGCTACTCCGCAGGAAACTCCACCGTCCACCAGTACACAGCCCCAAGTCCCACTACCAGCTCTTTCTAAGCTGGTTCTACTAGCTAAGCATGCCAATTCTAAGGTGGACCGGCTGATAAATGAGATCCCCAGCATCATTCGGCAAGCATTGCTCCCCGTCCAATCCTTAGTGACTATTCTTCAGCATCAACATAAAACCTATGAGCAACGCCTAAAGCACTTCGCAGTACGTCTTGAGAATGTCGAACAGGTTGAGGTTTGACATATGCCTCAGCTCCGTAACAATGTTGATGCACTAAAGGCTGAGCTGCAAAAGATGTAGAATCTTCAATTTGACTTGGCATCTCTCCTGCCAAAGGAGCTGGCACATCCATTCCTGGATGGAACTTTGACTTCACAACCTTGATGACAACTTCCGAGACACGGAGTGTTGGGACCTCCAAGGCTCAAGAACTTCCTGCACCCATTGACATTCCCTCCGAGGAGGAGTCCGGAGATAGTAAGGAGTCTGATGATAGGGACACGGAAGATGAGGAGACAGACGAGGATGCACTGGTAGATGATAAAGAGGGTCCTCAGGACAAGGATAAGCAAGTTGCTGTTGCAACGGCTGCACAGAAGGAAGAAGAAGTAGATGTTCAGACAACAATTGCACATTTGCTAGCGGATATGGTCGCCAAGGCATATCCATCGACCACTCAGCCGTCATCAGGCGAGGCTAGCTGCTCTCAGATCCCCGCTCCATCTTCAGGGCAGGTATTCCTTCTCCATCTGTGGAGTTCACCCCTCCAACTGAGGTCCCACCAGCTACACCTTCAACATCAGGGATGACCCCACAACAGTCCAGCATGTTTTAGACTCCCAAAGCGCTTAGTGCACCCCAGGGAGCCCCTAAACTCTATTTTAAGTTTTTATGCATTGGGGACAATGCATGTTCTTCAGTTGGGGTGGGGTAGATATTTTTCTGTAAATAGCTGTATAAAAACAAAAAAAAAGTATGCATAAACTCTTTTTAGACTAGTAGTTAGTTATGAATTTCCCTTGGTTTTTCTTCGCCGAGTTCTTTTCCAAGGCTTTAATGGTAGAACTGTCACAACCCCAAATCAACAAGGGCCGTGATGGCGCCTACCGTTACTAGGCTATCCCTCTAGCATAACGAATTCAACATTTCCGCTTATAACAGATATATACTTATATTCCAATAAAGACTTCCTTTTTAGGAAAAGTTCAGCAAGAAAATAATAAACCAAACTATGAAAATCTAGTACTGACCCAGACCTCTAGAGTCAACTGTCATGAGCATCTAGGACTATAAATACAATGTACAATAAAGTGACTTGCTACTACAAAAGTCTGAAGTACGAAAGACAAAAACTATGAACTGAGGAAAGGAAATGAGGTGAGCTGGGGACACTGAGCAGCTACCTCAATCCTCGAACAAACTCAAGCATTTGCGAAAATCAACTAGTGAGATGGTCTGGTACCTGGATCTGCACACAGAGGTGCAGGGAGTAACGTGAGTATGCAAACTCAGTAAGTAATCAAAGTAAATAAAAACATGAGTGTAGTGACGTGCATTTATAAATCATGAATTCATAAAACAATAATTCAACTTTTATTAGAAGGCTCAGATAAAGAAGGGAGAGAAAAGCAATAAAATTAACAATGTAACAGCCATCCAGGCACAATATCTCTCATAACAAGGTATGTCAGTCACTCGTGACTCCACTATCAGTATCTCATGCTCACACTAAACACTCGCACTCAACAAGTACCATGAATACACACAACTGTCGTGGAGGGTAGCCCGATCCTATATATATATATATATATACACTGCTGCGGTGTGAAGCCTGATCCATATAACATACGCTGCGACGTGAAGCCCGATCCATATAATAGTCGACTACGCCCACTGGGAGTGTAGAAACTCCGGAGGGGCTCCTACAACCCAAGCACTATATTTCTGCGGCGTGCAGCCCGATCCAATATGTATATTGCTGTGGCGTGCATCCGAATCCATATATAATATATTTTTCTGCGGTGTGCAGCCCGTTCCATATGTAATATATAACATATATATTGCTACGGCGTGCATCCCGATCCATAACTATCCTCACATATCCGTCTCTCGGCCTCACTTAGTCATCCTCACAAGCCACTCGGAAAACACATCTCAACTCACAGGACTCAACCCCAAAATACCTCTCCGAGTCTCAAAATAATGTGATACTATTGAAAATAACAAGTAGAAAACATGACTGAGTTCACAATTGTTCTATCAGGATAGTGTGAGAATATTGTAAAGGTACCTTTGAACGTCTAAACAGGTTGGCAGAAGGCACCAAACATGGCTTACAACCCATAAACAAGTATAAATTTCTAAAATACAAGATGTCGTAAGGTTTCAAATTGAATACGCGGCTTAATAGTCTCTACGGGACGGACCAAGTCACAATGCTTATCGGTGCACGCCCATACGCTCGTCACCTAGCATGCGAGTCACCTCATTTACCAAAACAATATAAAATACCGGGGTTCCATACCCTCAGGTTTAGATTTACAATCATTACTTACCTCAAAACAACCCAAAAACTACTCCGCGGTGCTTTTGCCCCTCGAACCGGTTCCCAAATGCTCCAACTCTATCACAAACAGGTTAATAACATCAAAATATGCTAGGGAGACGAGCCACAATCGAAAACTATCAAAATTAGGCACAAATTCCTGAAATTTGCTAAATCCAGTCCCGGGCCTACGTCTCGGAATTCGATAAAATTAACACCACGAGAATTCTCACCCTCCGACGTTCGATACATACCAAGAACACTGAAATCGGAGCCCAAATGACCCCGCAAATTCCAATTTTAAAGTCTCTTAATCACAAGCTTTAACTACCCATTTTCCTCCCTAAATTCCTACCCATTTCATGATAACAGTAGAAAAATCATCACAAACACAAGAGATGAGGTCCAAATAACTTACCCAATCGATAGCCTTCAATTTCCTCTGAAAAAAATTTCTCATATCTCCAAACCCGTCCAAAAATGGAGATGAATGGGTGAAATTTCGTGAAGATACCCTTTTATACTCTTTGCCCAGCGATTTCCGCTCATGCGGAAGATTACCTGCACTCGCAGACCCGCACCAGCGGTCCCAGGTGTGCACTTATGAAAATGACTTAGGTCCGGACATTCGTACCTGTGGCCCTCTTCTCGCAGGCGCGACCAGGCATCTGCACCTGCGCTGCTTGGCTAGGTCCCCATCTTCCGCACCTGCGCAAGGACCATCGCACCTGCGGCTCCCCATCCGCAGGTACGGCCACATCAGCGAAATGGCACTAGCAGCAGCTTTGCTGCAAATTCCTAACTCCAAACCTCCGCTAACATCCGGAATCAATCCCGAGCCACCTCGGGGCCCCAACAAAATATACCAACACATCCCCTAACCTTATTCAAACTTAGTCGGGCCCTCGGAATACCAAAAACAACGCAGAAACACCAAAATCCCATCAAATTCAAGCCTGTGAACTTTGAAATTTCTAAATTTCACCAAGGATGCCGAAACCATCAAAAACACATCCGATTTACCTGAAAATTTTCACACATATCCAAAATGATGTTACGAACCTGCTCAAACTTTTGGAACTCCATTCGGACCCCGATTTCCTATTTTCCACTGCCAACAAGAAATCACCAAAAACTAGATATCGCCAATTCAAGCCTAATTCTACATCGGACATCAAAACAACATTCCGAACACACTACTAAGTCCCAAATCAACTAACCAAGCTTTCTGATCCATAAAATCCACATTCCTAGGTCGTTTACCAACAAGCCAACTCCCTGTTGACTTTTCCAACTACAAGGTTAATTCGAGAGACTAAGTATCTCAATTCTCAGCACGACCACTCTGAACCCGAACCACTGACCCCAACACATCATAAACAATCTAAGAAACTTATGATAAACCATAAATAGGGAAAACGACTAAACTTCTCGGAATGAGTGGTCAGGTCGTTACATCCTCCCCCTTCTAAACAAACGTTCGTCCTCAAACGGGTCTAGAAACATACCCAGAGTCTCAAATAAATGAGGATATCTGCTCCGCATCTCCCTCTCGGTCTCCCAAGTGGCATCCTCCACCGGTTGTCCTCTCCACTTAACCTTCACTGAAGTTATATCCTTAGACCTCAGCCTTCTGACCTGACGACCCAAAATAGCCACTTGCTCTACCTCATATGACATATCACCCTTGAGCTGAACCGTGCTGATGTCCAAAACATGAGACGGGTCACTAACATACTTTCGGAGCATCAAAACATGGAACACCGGATAAATACTCGATAATCTGGGTGGCAAGGCAAGTTTATAAGCCACCTCTCCAATATTCTGAAGCACCTCAAAAGGCCCAATGAACCGGGGACTCAGCTTGCCCCTCTTCCAGAACCTCATAACACCCTGCATGAGTGACACCTTCAGCAGCACCTTCTCCCCAACAATGAAAGACACATCTCGGACCTTCCTGTCCGCATAACTCTTCTGCCTAGACTGCATTGTGCGAAGCCGCTCCTGAATAAACTTCACCTTACCCAATGCATCTTGAACCAAGTTTGTGCCCAATAGCCTAGCCTCGCCCGACTCAAACCAACCAACAAGAGATCTGCACCTCCTACCATATAAAGCCTCATACGAAGCCATCTGGATACTCGACTGATAACTATTATTATATGCAAACTCCGCGAGTGCCAGAAAATGGTCCCATGAACCCCCAATATTAATGACACAGGCACGCAACATATTTTCCAAAATCTAAATAGTACGCCCTGACTGCCCATCGGCATAAGGATGAAACGTTGTGCTCAACTCAACTTGACTACCTAACTCCCTCTGCATGACCCTCCAAAAACGAGATGTGAACTGAGTACCTCTATAAAAAATGATAGAAACTGGAACCCCATGCAATCGGACAATCTTCCTAATGTAAATCTTAGCTAACCACTCCGACGAATAAGTAGTAACAATAGGAACGAAGTGCACGAACTTGGTTAGCCGATTCACAAAAACCCATATATCATTAAACCTCCTCAAAGTCTGTGGGAGCCAAACTACAAAATCCATGGTGATTCGCTCCCACTTCCACTCCGGAATATCGAATATCTGAAGCAATCCACCCGGTCTCTAGTGGTCATGCTTGACCTGGTGACAGTTGAGACACCGAGCCACGAACTCAACAATATCCCTATTCATCCGCCTCAACCAATAATGCTGTCTTAGATCCTGGTACATCTGAGATGGATGGAATACCGCGAACTATGGGCCTCATCTAGAATCAAGTCTAAAAGTCCATAAACATTGGGCACGCAAATCCGACCCTGTATCCTCATGACCCCATCATCACCAATAACCACATGCTTGGCATCACCGCGACGGACCTTGTACTGAAGAACGAGCAAGTGTGGATCATCATACTGACGGGCTCTAATCTGATTAGAAAGAGAAGACCTGGAGGCTATGCAAGCCAATACATGTGGGGGCTCTGATAGATCCAATCTCACTAACTGAGACTTAGGGCATACATTGGCCTTCCTCGAATGATATAGAATGGTGAGGTCATAATCCTTGAGAAGCTCCAACCATCTCCTCTAACGCAAATTCAGATCCTTTTGCTTAAGAAGACGCTGCAATCTATGGTGATCAGTGAAAGTCTCACAATGCACTTCATACAAATAATGACGCCAAATCTTCAAGGCATGGACAATGGCTGCAAGCTCAAGATCGTGCACTGGATAATTCTTCTCGTGCACCTTCAACTATCTGGACGAGAAGGCAATCACCCTAGCTTCCTGCATCAAAACCTCCAAGGCCAACTCTCAAAGCATCACAGTAAATTGTATAAGAACCTGAACCCGTAGGAAAAACCAATACCAAAGCTGTAGTCAAAGCTAACTTGAGCTTCTAAAAGGTCTCCTCACACTCCTCAGTCCACCTGAACTGAGCACCCTTCTAGGTCAGCCTGGTCATAGGTGCTGCAATAAATTAAAATCCCTTTACAAAACGGCGATAGTACCTTCCTAACTAAGGAAACTGCGAATCTCGGTAGCAGATGACGGTCTAGGCTACCTCTGCACCACCTCTATCTTCTTTGGATCAACTTGAATACCCTCACTAGACACCATATGCCCCAAGAACGCTACCGAATCAAGCTAGAACTCACACTTCAAAAATTTTGCATACAACATCTTCTTCTTCATGGTCTGAAGCACAACTCTCAAATGTTGCTCATGATCCTCCCGAGATAATGAATAGACCAAGATATCGTCAATAAACATGATGACAAAAGAATCCAGATAAGGCCGGAATACACTATGCATCAAGTGCATAAAGGCTGCTAGGGCATTGGTCAGCCCGAATGACATAACTAGAAACTCATAATGACCATATCTAGTCCTAAAAGAAGTCTTCGGGATTTCTGGCCCCCGATTCTTCAACTGATGATAGCCAGAACACAAGTCAATCTTCGTAAATACCCTGGCACCCTGCAACTGATCGAACAAGTCATCTATACGAGGCAAGGGATATTGATTCTTCACCATAACCTTGTTCAGCTGCCGATAATCAATACTCATGCGCATAGAACAATCCTTCTTCTTCACAAACAACACGGTGCACCCCAAGGTGACACACTAGGCCGAATGAACCCCTTGTCTAGGATTTCCTGAAGTTGCTCCTTTAATTTCTTCAGCTCCGCTGGTGCCATATGATAAGGTGGAATAGAAATAGGCTGAGTGTCTAGCACTAGGTCAATACCAAAGTCAATGTCCCTGTCAGGTGGCATGCCTGGTAGGTCTGCAGGAAACACGTCTGGAAAGTCACGGACCACAGGAACCGAATCCATACTGGGAGTTTCACCACTAACATCCCTTACAAAAGCCAGATACGATAAACAACCCTTCTCAACCATACGTTGGGCCTTCATGTAGGAAATCACTCTACTAGGTACATACTCAAAAGAACCTGTCCACTCAATCCTCGGATGTTCTGGCATATCTAGGGTCACGGTCTTAGCGTGACAATCAAGAACATCATGACACGGAGATAACCAATACATGCCCAATATCACATCAAATCGACAATGTTGAGTAACAATAGGTCCACTATGGTCTCCAAACCACCAATAGATATCACACATGACTGATGCACATGGTCCAAAGCAATAGTATCATGCACCAGAGTCGACACATGGACACACGTAACTAGAGACTCACGGGGCATATCCACAAAATGGGAAACATATGATGAAACATATGAATATGTAGAACCAAGATCAAACAAATCCAAAGCATCTCGGTGACAGACCGAGACAATACCTGTGCTCACTGCATCGGACTACCCCTAGCACCAGAATGGCCACTAGAAGAATCATGCATAGAGGAACTCTAAACTGGTGGTGCTCAAACTGCACGATCGATCTTCCCTTCTAAGGTGGTCTCTAGCTGACTGACTACAACCCCTGGTTGTCTGGGTGGGTGGTGAAGTAATTGGAGCTGAAGTCGAAGGCTGGCTCCTCGGCTGAGATGGACCTCCAAGAAGATGAGGGCACTGCCTCCATATATGCCCGAACTCTCCACACTCATAACAACTCCTTGGTGTAGGAGACGGGGGCTGATAGAAACCCCTAGCACCAGAATGGCCACTAGAAGAATCATGCATAGAGGAACTCTGAACTGGTGGTACTCGAACTGCACGATCGGCTGGAAGGGCACCGAATGAAGAACGGCCTGGCTGCGAACTAGGAGGACCGTGCCCCAAAGATGCAGGACTATAGGTTGGGCGGACTGACTGAGGAGGCTTGAATGAACGACCTCTACCATGCGGAGACTACCCCATCGAAGGAGCACCACTAGAACCATCAGTTCCACAAGGCCTCTTGTCCTCCCTCTCCTCCCGCTCCTGGTGGCGAACCGACTCAATATCTCTAGCAATATCAATAACATGCTCAAAGGTAGCACCTGATACCCTCTCCCGAGTCATAAAAAGGCGGAGCTGATAACTGAGGCCATCCACGAACCTGCTAATCTTCCTCCTATTAGTAGGGACCAACTCGGTGGCATGAAGAGCCAACTATGAAAACCGCATCTCATACTACGTCACTGATATCTCCCCCGGACACATCTGCTCAAACTGTCTGCGGTGCTCCTCCATGTGAGACTGGGGTACATACTTCTCCAAGAAGATAGTGGAGAACTGCTTCTAGGTGAGGGAGGCTAAACCAACAGGCCTACGACTCTCAAAAGACTCCCACCAAGTGAAAGCATCACCAGAAAACTGAAAAGTAGCAAACGAGACCCTAGAAGTCTCTAGAATACCAGCAGTATGAAGCATCCTCTGACACTTATCCAGAAAACCCTGGGCATACTCGCCCTCAGCACCACTGAATGTTGGAGGCTGAAGTGTACTAAATCACTCCAGCCTACGCTGCTTATCATCTGGCATAGCTGGAACCACGAAGTCCTAAACTGGAGCAATCGACTGGGCTGGAACTGCCCCCGGTGTCTGAAGGCCCTGAGTAACCTGCTCAGGTGTCTGGGCAGCTGGAGTCTGGATGCCTCCCCCAGCCTATGAAGTAGCAACAAGTGCCTGAGAAAGGGCGGTACATACAGTCAATATCTGAGCCAAGGTCTAATGAAGGCCCCGAATAACAATAGGCACCATAGGTGCCTGAGCCTGTCTCGCTGGAGCATCTGTGGCGGGGACCTGATACTGAATGATAGGTTGACCCTCTGGTACTACCCCGGCTACTGCACCGGCTGGTCCCCTACCTCTAACACGGCCTCGACCGCGACCTCGACCTCTAGCTGGTCTCACTGGTGGCTGATCACCCTTATCGGTAGCGTGAGTCCCAAAATCTATGAGAGAATGAAACATTAGAAGTTTAGATTTCTAGAATCAACAAAATGGCACGACAAAATTCAAGAAAAATGAGATTGTTCCTAAGGGTTCTGCAGCCTTTCGAAGATAAGTACAGACGCCTCTGTACCGACCCACAAGACTCTACTAAACCTGCTCATGACCGTTGAGTCCTATGTAACCTAGGCTCTGATACCAACTTGTCACAACCCCAAATCAACAAGGGCCGTGATGGCGCCTATTGTAACTAGGCTAGCCCTCTTACGTAATGAAATCAACATTTTTCTATTTATAACAGATATATACTTATATTTCGATAAAAATTTCCTTTTTAGGACAAGTTCAACAAGAAAATAATAACCCAAATGAGCAAAATCTAATACCGACCCAGAGCTCTAGAGTCAACTGTCATGAGCATCTAGGACTATAAATACAATGTACAATAAAGTTACTTGCTACTACAAAAGTCTGAAGTACGAAAGACAAAATCTATGAACTGAGAAAAGGAAAGGAGTTGAGCTGGGGACACTGAGCAGCTACCTCAATCGTCGAATAAACTCCAAGCACGTCCGAAAATCAACTAGCGAGATGGTCTGGTACATGGATCTACACACAGAGGTGCAGGGAGTAACGTTAGTACGCAACCTCAATAAGTAATCAAAGTAACTAAAAACTTGAGTGTAGTGATGAGCATTTATAAATCATGATTTCATAAAACAATAATTCAACTTTTATTAGAAGGCTCAGATAAAGAAGGGAGAGAAAAGCAGTAAAATTCACAATGTAACAGCCATCCAGATACAGTATCTCTCATACCAAGGTATCTCAGTCACTCGTGACTCCACTATCAGTATCTCATGCTCACACTAAAAACTCGCACTCAATATTACCATGAATACACATCACTGTTGCGGCGGACTGCCCGATCCAATACATATATTATATACATATTGTTGCGGCGTGCAGCGTGATCCATATAACATATGCTGCGGCGTGCAACCCGATCCATATAATAGTCGAATGCGCCCACTGGGGTGTATAGACTCCGGAAGGGCTCCTACATCTCAAGCGCTATATTGCTGCGGCGTGCAGCCCGATCCAATATGTATATTGCTGTGGCGTGCATCCCAATCCATATATAATATATTTTTTTGCAGCGTGCAACCCGTTCCATATGTAATATATAACATATATATTGTTGTGGCATGCAACCCGATCCATAACTATCCTCACATATCCGTCTCTTGGCCTCACTTAGTCATCCTCAAAAGCCACTTGGACAACCCATCTCAACTCACGGGATTCAACCCCAAAATAGCTCTCCGAGTCTCAAAACAGTGTGATAATAATGAAAATAACAACAAGTATAAAACATGACTGAGTTCACAATTGTTCTATCACGATAGTATGAGAATAGTGTAAAGGTACATATGAGGGTCTAAACTGGTCGGCAGAAGGCCCCAAATATGGCTTAAAGCCCATAAACAAGTATAAATTTCTAAAATATAGGATGTCGTAAGGTTTCAAATCTAATATGCGTCTTAATAGTCACTACGGGACGGACCAAGCCACAATCCCTATCGGTGTACGCCAACACGCTCATCACATAGCATGCGCATCACCTCATTTACCAAAATAATATAAAATACCGGGGTTTTATACCCTCAGGTTTAGAGTTACAATTGTTACTTACCTCAAAACAACCCAAAAACTACTCTGTGGTGCTCTTGCCCCTCGAATCGGCTCCCAATTGCTCTGAGTCTATCAGAAACAGGTTAATAACATCAAAATATGCTAGGGAGACGAACCCCAATCGAAAACTATCAAAGTTAGGCACAAATATCCGAAATTTGCAAAATCTGGCCCCAAGCCCACTTCTCAGAATTCGATAAAATTAACACCACGATAATCCTCATCCTTCCACGATTCTATACATACCTAGAACACTAAAATCGGAGTCCCAATGACCCCTCAAATTCCCATTTTAAAGTCTCTTAATTACAAGCCCTAATTACCCATTTTCCTCCCTAAATATTTCCTACCCATTTCATGACTAATAGTAGAAAAATCATCAGAAACACAAGAGACGAGGTCCAAATAATTTACCCAATCGATAGCCTTCAATTTCCTCTGAAATACACTGTTAAACTCTCCAAACCCATCCGCACATGGTGAAGAATGGGTGAAATTTTGCGAAGGCACCCTTTTATACTCTCTGCCCAGCGATTTTCGCTCATGCGAAAGATTACCCGCACCTGCGGACCCACACCAGTGACCCTCTTCTCGCAACTACGGGCTCGCAAGCGCGACCAGGCATATGCACCTACACTCCTTGGACATGTCCCCCTCTTCCACACCTGCGCAAGGACCATCGCACCTGCAGCTCCCCATCCGTAGGTTCGTCCACACTAGCAAAATGGCATCAGCAACAACTTTGCTGCAAATTCCCAAGTCCAAACCTCCGCTAACCATCTAAAATAAATCCCAAGCCCCCTCGGGGCCCCAACCAAAGATACCAACACGTCCCCTACCCTTATTCAAACTTAGTTGGGCCCTCAGAACACCAAAAAACAACGCAGAAAGACCAAAAACAC
Source organism: Nicotiana knightiana (assembly GCA_005239525.1). Taxonomy (NCBI): domain Eukaryota; kingdom Viridiplantae; phylum Streptophyta; class Magnoliopsida; order Solanales; family Solanaceae; genus Nicotiana; species Nicotiana knightiana. The sequence goes on from ML439978.1 coordinate 81,057, forward strand.
ATCAAATTCAAGCCTATAAACTTTGGAATTTCTAAATTTCACCAAGGATGCCGAAACCATAAAAAACACATCCGATTGACCTTAAAATTTTTACACAAATACAAAATGACATTACGAACGTGCTCCAACTTTTGGAACTCCATTCTGACTCCGATAGCCTATTTTCCAATGCCGAACAAAAATCGCCAAAACTAGCTTTCGCCAATTCAAACCTAATTCTACACCGGACATCAAAACCACATTCCGAACACACTCCTAAGTCCCAAATAACCTAACAAAGCTATCCGAGCCATAAAATCCACATTCTGAGGTCGTTTACCAAGAAGTCAACTTCTAGTTGACTTTTTCAATTACAAGGTTAATTTGAGAGACTAAGTGTCTCAATTTTCACCACGACCATTCCGAATCCGAACCAACCAACCCCAAACACATCATAAGCAGTCTAAGCAACTTATGGTAAAGCATAAACATGAAAAACGTCTAAAATTCTAGGAACGACCGGTTGTGTCGTTACAAGAACCATGGCAGTGGCATGGAACGTTTTGACCTGTTTGGTGTGATTGTAAAGTTTCAAGCATGTACGAAATATTTTTTAAATGAATTGTACCCTTCTGTTCTTGATATATATATATATATAAATATATATTTTATGGTTAGTCATTTTTGTGAACTTGAGGCTCGCTCTTTCACTTTATGCTTACTCGGAATCTTACTTATCGTATGAGGAAAGCCTTGAGTTGCCTTGCATTCACTTGAGGGCTGAAACACTGTTCAGTCAAACAGTTCATATGCTATGTGTGTTAGTGTTTGTTTAAATAATTCTTGTGTTTACTTCTATCATCTAGATTTAGCCCGGTTGGTCTTTCAATGCTAATGTTAATTATGTTTGGTTGGAGGGATGACCTTAGGCATTCTTTGTGTTATTTGAAGAACCTCTTTAGCCTTTCAAGTTGACTATTGAATAAATATTATCACTAGTTACCCTATTTGAGCCCTTAACCTTTTATTTGGCCACCTCATTACAAACCTTTCCCCTTTTGTAAAATAGTTCCCTCTTTTGAACCCGTCCCCCCTTGAACATTGAGAATGAGTCTAAAAGCCTAATTTGGGGGTGTGGTGTCATGTTAGAAATTGGTAAGGTTGTATATTGAGTGTACGAACATATACATCAAAGTGTTCATATGAAATTATTCAAGCTCCAAAAGAAAATATATAAAAATATAAAAAATAAAAAATATGGAGATATATGTATGTATATAAATATGGAGTCTTGAATAAAACTAGAGAGGTATTCAAGGTTGTTCTATGTCGGTAACTAGATACCAACGAGGGCTATGTGGTTTGAAAAGAAAAAGAAAAAAAATACAAATGTGAGTAGTGTTCAGGGAGGGTGTAGTCACTTGTATCCCAAATGCTTATCCGACCCTTCCCTAAACTTACATTACAAGATTAAAAAGTCTGTATGGGATCTCCAACTGAATGTTCTTGAATAGGCAGTGAATTAAAATAAGGGCAATCTTATGGCATGATATGGTGTAACACTTGAAATTCTTTGTGAGAGTGGTGATTTTGGGACTTTCTTTCTTGTGAGGGCACATGATCTGCAAGGTTTAACAGAAGTTAGCTTCTCGAAGTATAATGCAAATGCACTTAGATGAGAGTAACATTTTGTCAATTTGGTCGAGGCCCAAAGTTCACAAGTTGATTAGCTGCTTTGTTAAATAATAATGGTCTCTCGAGAAGGGTAAATAAATGAGGTTACATTCTTGTAATCTGACAGTAAAAACCATCTACGGTCACTATTGTTTCATGACATCAGTAAGAGTTTAAGATATGATGATTTTTGTTCTAGTTGACTGAGGACAAGCAAGAGTTTAAGTTGGGGGTGTTGATGTACCGTAGAATTTTGACACATTTAATACCAATTACTTATATTTTAGCTCGTTTTTAATGTATTTGTTCGTTAATTCTTATGAAATTTTGATGTTTTGCAGTGCATGAGGCTCGAGGATCCAAAACGCGGAAAATAAGTCAAAAAGCCATAAAAGAACAGAAAGAATGAAAGAATGCGGACCGCATAACTCGAATGCGGATCGCATAACTCAATGGGCAACTGCAGATTAAAGCTGACCTTTTCGAATAATCAAGTAACGATTATGCGTTCCACTATGCGATCGCATAACACGTTTGCAAGCCGCATAACAGACCGCATAATTATAGCAGAGTTAGCCTCCCAAGAATTGCGATGGAACAATGTGGGTGCATAACTGTAACGACCCGACAAGTTGTTTTGAGCTCTAGCGTGTCGTTCATCAGTTTGAAGTTGTGAGCAGCTTTGTTTCAGGCATTATGACCTGTGGTCTTGGTCGGAATTGAATTCCAGGAAGTTTAAAATTGATTTGGAAAGAAAATTCTCATTTCAGAAGCCTTAAGTTGGTGAAATCAACTAAGATTAGAATTTTGAGTAAACGACCTCGAAATAAGGATTTGAAGGTTCCAGCAGGTTTGTATGATGATTAAAGCAGACCTTTTGTATGGTAATTCTTGAGTTGGGAGCGCGTTCGGAAGTGAATTCGGATGTCCGGAGGTCATTTTTAAGTCATTTGGCTAAAGATAGAAATTTTAAGGTTTTTGAGAAGTTTGACCGAGAGTTTGACTTTTTGATATCGGGATCGGATTCCAATTCCGAAAGTTGGAACAGGTTCGTAATGTCGAATATGAATTGTGTGCAAAATTTGGTGTCAAACGGACGTGATTTGATAGGTTTCGGCATCGGATGTATAAGTTTGAAATTTCAAAGTTCATAAAGCTTGAATTGGATTGTGATTCATGATTTCAACGTTGTTTGATGTGATTTGAGGCCTCGAGCGAGTTCGTATCATGTTTTGGGATATTTTGGTATAATTGGTTAAGCTCCCGAGGGCCTCGGGTGGATTTCGGAAGGTTAACGGAATGAATTTCGGACAAGAAAAAGAAGGAAAAATTGCAGAAATTTCTGCTGAACTTTTGGACAGCAATTTATGCATCAATGGGTTAACTTTGGAAGCATATATATAAGAATATATAAGTAATCTGAAAATTTGCAAAACACAAAAGTTGTACATCGTGAAGTCTAGTTTCCATAACATTAAACCCTTTGTAATTTTGAGTTTTGTGCAAAAAGTTATGACTAACTGAAGATGGCTGGTGGAGCAGTTTCGCCAGAATTTTCTGATGCATGGAGCCGACTTTAGAAGCTCATATCTCCGGATATATAAATATTTATATGGTGTACAACCTATCAAATTAAGGATCTTCAAGTCTAGTTTCTAAATCTTCAAACCGTTTGTTATTTGGATATTTCAAAAGGAAGTTATAGGTGTTTCAACATAAGGTATTCAACAAGGGAAAATTATAATAAGATGTACAACCTGCACAGTTCAGCTGCAAGGTACAACTCGATGAAGCATGGGCAGATTCTTTAAACACGAATTTTGGCCATTTCTTTCATTTGGCTTTGATGATTTTGGAGAGAATTTCAAGGGGGATTTCATCAAGCATCAAAGGTAAGTTGTTTCTACTTATTTACAAGTTAAATACAAGATTTATTACATAGATTTTATATGAGAAATTGGGAAAAATATTGGGAAATTGCAAGGAAACCTAGAATTGATGAAAATTGGATTTTACCACGAAGTTTTGCACAAAATTAGGAGTAAGTTGTATATTTGAGCTAGTAAAGCTATGGGTAGAGTTTATTTTCGAGAAATCTCGGAATCCGAGCATGTGGGCCCAAGGGCATTTTGGTCAATTCACTAAGCGGGGTTGGGAAATTATATAATTTAAATTTTTAGCAAATAATGAGAATATTTTCATTGGTTTATCGTCATTTGGGTAGTTTTGGAGCGTTGTGCATCGATTGGAGTCGTCGGGAAGGCTTGGAGGCCGTTTATAGAATTTCGGAGCGAGGTAAGTCTCCTTTCTAACTTTTTGAGGGGAAATTGTCTCCATAGGTGAACTAAATGAATATATGATATTATTTGTGTGGGCTACGTACGTACGAGGTGACATGAGTCTGTGCGTAGCTACGATTATGCCATGTCCCGGTAGCCTAGGACCCCACTAGCATGCTTTATGTATATACCTGTAACCCTGCCTGTAATATTAAACTGCTAATATGACCGAAAACGTGATTGAAAGTTTAAAACACAACTAGAGTTCATATTGTTAACCTTCTAAAAAGAGAATTGTTTCCGCTGTGAATATATATGTGTACCTGGACTGGGTTGTATTATGGAGTGTTATTAAATTGGACAAATGAGTTTCAAAAGAAAATATTTCAAAACTTATATTTCATGTTTCTTTTAATAAAGAGTTTACCATTTCCTGAGAAAAACGGTTTTCTTGATAAAATACGAATTTGTTATGTGGATATGTGTAACTTTGGGTGCCTGAGTCGCTTGAGTGATTTGCGAGCAGGAAGAACCTGTATTTGTGTATGTATTCTTATGAGCACCCGAGTTGTAGGTATGATTCGCGAGCAGGCTAGCCGTACTATATTGAGAGGTGCACTTTTGGGACGGGCCGGTCGATCCCTCGGCAGTGCACAAGGGAGGATTACTATATTGTCTCAGATCCTTATACATCTTTGCGGCACCCGGATGAATGGAATACCGCGAACTATGGGCCTCATCTAGAATCAAATCTCGAAGTTCATCCACATTGGGCACGCAAATCCGGTCCTGCATCCTTATGACCCCATCATCACCAATAACCACATCCCTGGCATCACCGCAATTGACTCTGTCCTGAAGAACAAGCAAGCGTGGATCATCATACTAGCGTTCTCTAATATGATCATAAAGAGATTATCTGGAGGCTACACAAGCCAATACCCGAGGGGGCTCTGATAGATCCAATCTCACCAACTGACACGCTAAAGCCTAATCATTAAGTGCTAATGGCCGCTCTGCTACTGAAAGGTAGGCTAGACTCCCCAAATTCTCCGCTTTGCGACTCAGGGCATCAGACACTACATTGGCCTTCCCCAGATGATATAAAATAGTGAGGTAATTGTCACGACCCAAATTTGAGGATCATGACTAGCACCCGGGCCATACTTGCCGAGCACCAACGTACATTTTATCTAACCTTCTTATTATCTTTAAGGGATAACAAGATCAATATAAATGGTAGCTATGGATGACGAACATACATCAGATGGGATGAAAACATTGCTACGAAACTACATAAAAGGTACGAGCTACAACGCTTCCATGAAATACTATACAACAAAAATTAGCCAACAAGGCATACCAAACTATACATGAGTCGACACATGTCTATGAGCCTCTAAAGGAGCATAAGTAATGCAACATAGTCAGAACAGGGCCTCGACATACCCATAAAATCTATAACTAAAATGCATACCAAGACCACGGCAAGTCCGGAGAAGGGATCTCGCCTATAACCATTGAACTGGAAAGCCTATTGTGGTGGGGGAGCTTTGTCTACCTTTCTATCAGGACTTGCAGCGTCGAAAAATAAAAGGACGTCAGTACAAATAATGTACTGAGTACGTAAGGCGGGAAAGCATAAAAAAGAACAGTAATGTAAAGAGAGATGTAAGAGATACAACATGTAGCATCTGAGTGCTTCTAAGAGACATTAACATGAAATGCATGATACATATATAAACATAATATTTTAAAACATCCGCCTCTATGGGCATCATCATCATCATAGAACATTCGCCTTTGTGGGCATCATCATAATCATCATATCATACCCGGCCTCAAAGAGGACTCGGTAAACCCAACAGATCAGTGGTTACACAATAGGTGCCATACCCGGCCGACTATAGTGCGGCTAGGTAGAGTAAAATAGATACATATATATAATGCATGCAGGACTCATTAGAATCATGTTCTGAAAATTTCGGAGCGACGTAAGGTCGATATTCTCCGTACACATAATTAGGGCTAAGTCTTCATCGAGAATCTTATAAGAATCCGGAAGGGGAACAATGCAAGTACTGCTAGCTTCTACGAGTAGAATATCTTCGGAAGCTCGTTCATGGCATTATGTACAATCAGAGTCGTGCAAAAGAAGGAAAGGGATAGACTTACATACCTTGTATACACTGCCCGAACCTCAAGCTACGCAAATGTCACAATTCCTTAATCTACAATAAGAGAATGTCGTTATTGTTTAAGCATCATAACTATTATGTATCGACCACAACCTATTGTACGATGAAACAGACAACACCTCCCCTATTTATATGAATTCACATAAGTCAAAAAAATCACCAAACATCCCAAACAACATCAATAATAATCATATTGAGCCTCCCGAAACAGTCCACACACAACCTAATCACTTCACACATAAGACGACCACCGTAGTCGTGTCAAACGACCCGGAAATGTTACAATGAATGACCAGATCACAAACTTACATCTATATGGTGTTTCTCCACACTCTTCCTCCTCCAAAAATCCACAAAGCATTAGTAAAACACGCATCCCAACAAAAACACAAAATAGTCCGCTACAAGTCAAATAACTCGAACTCAGGATTTCCGATCACCGTCCCGTGAGTTCTAACTATTAGGAAACATATTTATCAACCTTCCTTGATATTTAAACACTTAAATACAGATATTAGAAATCTCCTAACTATGAAGTACCATCCAAAACTCTAACTATAAAGCAAAACGAGAGGCAGTATAATGACACTTACGTCGTAGGGATCGTTTTGATGTTATTGCTTCTCGATTTTTTTCCCAAAATGATAATCTTCTTTGAAACCCTAGAAGATAGCTTGATGTTATTTTTATGGGTGTTATCTGATCGTTTTATGATGAATAATGAAGAGAAAGACGATCCAAGGTTTATATATATCAAGTTTGGAAAAGTCAAAGAGGTGCTAACTTGGCACCCTAGGATTGGTCCATCTTCTGACGCTTATATCTTTTTATCCTTATGCCGTATGAACGAACGGTTAAGAGAGTTGAAAACTAAATTCCACGACCTTCAATTTGGTATTTTATATGTCTCAATAAGACCTCATATTGCACATGAAATTTATTTCTCAAAAAACTCTAGTGATCCACCTACTTGTCACTTATAATGTCTGCACAGTTTCGCGAAACTGCAAATATCTCTCTACTCCTATGTCGTATTGATGAACGGCTTAATGCATTGGAAAATAGAATTATAGATATTAAATTTGGCTGGTATATAATCCAATAATTCCAATAATATTGGGAGAAAATCTCAATTACATTTGACCTAATTTTAAGCACATTATGAGTGTAACTTGTGAATACCTTTGCCGACTTTTGTTCCACAACTTGCTTGACTTTAAAATGTAGAACACAAATATCATAAGATAAAAATTAACTCATAGCATAACCTCCTTATCATGTAATGAACCATAGACTCACCCTAAAGTACATGTTATAACATTCGAAACTCGTTGACTTTCGACGAAACTTATTTTCTTCAATTGGTTTAGCTTCTAATCTTTCCAACCCTCTTGGTAGTCGTTATTCATGATCTTAAATATTTGTAACCTCCAATATAAAATGATTAACTTACTTTATATTCCATCAAATATAATATTATTTCTGAGCTTACATCAATTGTGTTACAATGTACTCTCATGTACGAAAACATGGGGTGTAATATCATTCCCCCCTTTGGAACATTCGTCCTCGAATATTGACTAATGCACTTTTCCATATCTTAAGCAATAACTCTTACGAATAATTTAATATTGTCTTTTCCATCTAGGGAGTTTTTCGGTGAAGAAAACCAAAGGCTAGAACATTCCCCCCTTTAGGCCTCTTTCTCACACCACAACTTGTGGTCGAACTCCTTTCAATGTCGTAACTATTTCTACCTTCTTTCATGCAGCCTAGACAATTCTAACCTTGAATGTGCGCCAATGCGACTCTTATCTCCTTTTTTTTATTTCTTGTTAGCTTTTAACCTATATTTATGATTCACTTGGTGAAGATATATTGTACTATGACAAGTTGTCCCTCATGGCATCTATAGGTGTACTAAAGTTCTTTGTTTTGTATTTTGTTGAACTTACGACTATTGCTATATGTTGTTTCATAGCATCAGTTATATATGCTTATGGCTTTACCACTACTAGGTAGGTCATACTATACCATAACACTTACTTTGGTTTATTATTATGGAGACTTGTCACCCAACTCCAGGTTTTTCTCTCACCGTTTATCACATATGTATAAATCTAAGCCATTTAATTCTTCCTTATTGCCGTCCATCTTAATAATGACAACATAATATCATCTAATACTTTGTAACTTTCATCCACTCATTGTTGATTGACCTTCATATTGATCTATAATATACCATTGATAATTTAAAATCTCTTATATAATATATCGTCACTAGGGCTCACGTCTCATCGGGGAACATCTGAAGTGATTTTCCTGATCCACTTAGGGATGATAATATAATGCAATAACTATATTTCATAAAATCCCAATGTGATTCATCTTATGGGGGTATTCTAATCACGTGCAGTTCATGAAATATTTATTCTCTAAATAATTACTCAATCAAAGGTCTAAATGTCATCCTCTTATTATTTATTACAATTACACCCTTACTTTACTACCATGGTAGCATTCTATCTCTCTAAATGCTCCTAGTTTTAAACTCCTTTGAGCTCACTCATGATATACTGAGCTTTTTATAACTGTATTGAAACCATCAGCTCTCTTGTTGTGATGGGTTTAATCCCGAGGAATTACTTATTCTCGTCACCTTCTCACACACCTTTTCTTATCCTTACTCATGCCTTGCTAAAACCTTGTTGCTCTACCATAATTTAGCTTGCGACCTACGCACATCTACTTATACTACTCGTAACCTTCCTTTCATCATGTTAGCAAAATAGATTTCCTTTCACGCCTTCAGTTGGTCCCAAACGCACATGCAAGTATACGTGGTCGACAAGTAATATAGGATTGTAAGTCCAGATATCGTACCCACAGGAACTTGTGATTAAATAGCAACTAAATTAAACCCAAACAATTAATCCATTCAAGAAAATACTAAAGTATGAATATTTAACTAAAATTAATCTAAAATAGTAAACTATGAAATTAAGGAAACAAATTGGCAAAATTAAACACGAATTCGATAAGAGCCGATATTCTAGAGCTATGGGTTAGCAAATAATCCTGTTGAGTTTTCCACTTAAATCGTCTAATTAATTTATCTGCTTTATTGATTGACGAGGTTAATATTGCTCGTAGCCTTCTCCCGAAGTACAACTCGCCTATTCAAGCTAACCTAACGCCTATATTCCTATGAAATTAT
>ML439978.1:91925-106654 GCA_005239525.1 Nicotiana knightiana
CACTTTAATACACTACCTTCACAAATCAAAACATATTCTTCTCAACCAATTCACTTGCCACAATTCATATTCAACATAGCCCCTTTTCAATTAAGCACTTCTATATTTTCACTAGCACAAATTAATAAAAATTGGAGGTGCGCATCTTTTTGTACATACTTTTAATATCATTTTTTTTCTTTCCTACACACACTCCATACATGAAGATTCAATGGCTAGTGACTTTTGAATACAATTTTAGTGCACTAACAAGTCTTTCCATGGCTCCACTCAAAATTTAATCCCCAATATCTCACCTTACTTCTTTTAGCGAATAAGTGCCTTAGGAGGAAAAGGTGCAAAAATTTAAATTTAAGAACAAAATAGGGATACAGCTTGTAATGTGGGTACCAAAGAAAAGTTTAGACGGCTCAAAGGGGCTAGCAATGGAAATTTTTAATTCTTATGTGACAAGCACATCCATGATCAAGCAAGAAAATTGCCAAAGTCATCCCCTAGACTAGCATAACATACAATTTCGCTTCGATTAACACACGGGGCAAGTTCTAGACTACACATGATAGCATAGAAAATGACTAAACCTCACTCACACATTGCACATCATTCAATCACAACGGTTTTATTTAAGTCTCAAGTCAAGCAAGCACAAAGAATTGAGAGAATTAAGCAATATTACACTATGTAGCATACAAGTCAAACAACTGAGCTAAGGCGTCACAAAATAGGCTATTTACTTTTACTCAAGAATCACATGTCAAACCAAATATAAGGGAAAGCAGAATGTATGTCATAACCTAATATGCCGACATCAAACATGTCATGGGGTATTTCTAAGTTACTCAGCTTCTTCCTAAATACTCTAAAAATAATTAAAGTGCCCGGTTCAAGTTACAGCCTTGGAAAAGAATCGTTGCCCAAAGAAAAACCAAGGGATACTACCTAACTATCCTACAAAAAATAAAAAAAATCATTTTGGCATTTTTAAATCGGACTTTATCCCTCAAGAAAATTGTCCAACAGATCCATCGTTGGGAAAAAATCTGAGATTTTTCTAAAAAATAATAATTTTTTTCAATTACACCTCAGAAAGTAGTTTCCCCACCCCACACTTATGTTATGCATAGTCCTCAATGCATGATCACAAAGAAAAACATTAAAACAAGGGTGAGAAATACTCCTTGAGACCCCCTCGGGCATAGCTCGGACATGATTCTCAATCTTTAGAGTCGGGATGACCCCACACTTAAGCTCAAACATGCCCCTCAACTTTAACTTTTGGGTACTCAGACTTCCCCCACTCTGCAAAATAAAAACAACACAAAACTGACACAACAAAATAAAAATAAAATAATGAAAAGATATACATGTTGGGTTGCCTCCCAATAAGCGCCTTATTTAGAGGCGTGGAATGACTCTGCTACTTCACCACTTCTCCTTCCACTTTGAGGATATGAATTGCGTCCCCATTTTTGCATCAATTTTCTGTCACGTTCATGGGGTGGTGTAAAAATGAAGGAACCAAACAGTAGGTATCACATCTTGCACTTCTTGGCCCTTAGGTGAGGAATGTCATTTTGTTTCCTTGGCATCACAAATTTCAGAATATAAACACTTTGTTCCTTGCCCATTGACTCCTCTATATGATCGACTGGATCAATTCCCATGTCACCAACCAAACACAATGTTGAAAAGTGTTTAGAATGAGGTCCAATACGCTCCAACTCAAAAACTGCATTATTTTTGACATCCTCTATTTTATACTCTTCATCAACCTTGACATCATTAATAATTTTGTCGAATATTTGGATTTCCTCTTTCCGCTCCACAAGCTGGCCAGTATCCACAACTATTGATGGTAGGGCATCAAACACCTCAACCTTTTTATTCAATTTAGCCTGCAAGCCATGGATATCTGCGCCAAATTGGTCTATCTCTTGTCTGAGCTCAGTTCTTCCTTCTATCAGTTGCTCTGTCATATTTGAAATACCATCACGAAGAAACTCATGAGATTTTATTAGTTAAGCTTGTTCCTCTAGCAAAGATTGACTCATTATATCTGATTCTTCAAAATTATCTTCTGGTGGGAACTCGCTCTCTTCGTCGAGTTAAGGTTCTTCTTGAAAATTGGCCATTAATTCATCCATTCTAGCCTGGAGTCTTTTGATAGCTAATGCATCAAGAACTTGTTGCTCGGCTATCATGTTCTGTTGCTCCGCTGCTTGTCTCATCAAGTCCATAATACGAGTCATGCTTTCCATATCCTCCACTTCCTTGGTCCTATCAAACTCATTACCATTATTAGAAACATTACAATACAAAACTCTGAGAAGGATAATAAGAATTAGGACAACCATCCCAATGGCCACCATGACAACCACACATATTACAAAAATTCCACACATTAGATTGAGATGGACAATATTTCCACATGTTTGGTCCTCCACAATATGGAGAAGGACCGTCATAATAAGAATAACCACTATTCGACCAATTATTATTCCAAGATGCCATGTCAAGAAAGATAATAAAATATTAAATTAAGATACAAATAAAAAAAATAAGAAAATAAAAAATTAAACAAACAAAAGTAAAAATTCAATATAGTAGAATAGTTAGTTTCTAAGTCTCCGGCAACGGCGCCAAAAACTTGTTGGTCCCAAACGCACACGCAAATATATGTGGTCGACAAGTAATATAGGATTGTAAGTCCAGATATCATACCCACAGGGACTTGTGATTAACTATCACCTAAATTAAACCCAAATAATTAATCTATTCAAGCGAATACTAAAGTATGAATATTCAACTAAAATTAATCTAGAATAGTAAACTATGAAATTAAGGAAACAAAATGGCGAAATTAGACACGAATTCGATAAGAGCCGATATTCTAGAGCTATGGGTTAGCAAACATTCCTATTGAGTTTTCCACTTAAATCGTCTAATTACTTTATTTGGTTTATTGATTGACGAGGTTAATATTGCTCGTAGCCTTCTCCCGAAGTACAACTCGCCTATTCAAGATAACCTAACGCCTATATTTATATGAAATTAGGACTAACAAGAACGCATTAATAATTCCCGTATAACAACCAAGCAAGGCGATTAGGTATATTCTTATCCTAACCGTAAATCTGCTCCACTGAAGGATTAAGATCTTGCTCTACCCAATCTTATATGCAATCTAGAATTCCCTCTCCCGAGTTCAATCCTAGATTCGTAGATAGTATTTAATTGGTGATCAAGCAATCAAACAATTAAGCGCAAGATTGACTAAATAAACCAATATGATAAAATAATAAGAACAATTCAAGCTTCAAACTACAACGTTCATGTAGCACCCAAAACTCTAGAACTAATTAACTATAAAATTAAAGGAGGAGAAGAGAATAAAAACTAGGTAGAAGCCTCCTTCAGCGTGGTGTGTGTTCCTCCACGTCCAAATCCCCTCACGTGAATATCCGTGAATTAAAATTCTCTCAAAGTTGTATTTTTGGGTCTATTTATAAGTTTGGGAAAAACCCTAACAGTGTATGAGACTTCTATTCAAATCGGGAAACACTTAAAACCTTCATCGGAATTGACCGGACATGGACCCAAGCGTTAATCCCCAAATGCCCCCTTATAACCTGGGCAGGCCTAGCGTTAGGGGCCAAACTCCCCACTAATGCCAGGTTCAGCCTGACTTTAGGGGCCAAACACCTGGCTAACGCCCGGGTGTTTCCTTTTCGACTCTTGAGATAGGGACCCGGGTGTTAAGCCCCAAACACCCCCTTATAGCCTGGGCAGGCCTGGAGTTAGGGGCCAAATGCCCTACTAACGCCAGGGTCAGCCTAGCTCTAGGGCATTTGGCTAACACCCGGGTGTTTCTTTTTTGACTCTTGAGCGTATTTTTGACGTTTATGCATCCATTTATCTCGGCTTCCATCTCCAATTCACCTACACACGAAATAGAATCCATTATGCACATATAACATGTATTTTTATCATTAACGCACACAAAATGTAAGGTATATAATGCTTAAAACCATGAATTCTAACCACGCATCACCTTCTCTGTTGTCTTTAAATGTAAATAATTACTTTTCCCGGTCGTTCCGCCACTTGCTGCATGGATACTTGGACTATCTTAGTGCCCATGAATATGGGAGTTCCCTGTAACTCATATGATCTCAATTATCAACTTTTGATTGATTTTTTTTTCTTCTTCTGTTCATTAGCTACGATAGGTTCCATTTTCTTATGGAGTGCATACAACATTATAATGAGACTGTTGTTACAAGACCATTTCTACTTTCGGTCACTATGCTTATGTTGAAGCCTGCTTCCTTATTTCCTTAGCTAGTCTTTCGTTGTAGTACTTAGGGAAGAACTTCTCACTCTTATAAAGCTGAGACCTTATTACATTGTATATCCCACAGTATTTCTGATGTTCTTACTCGCCTATCATTATCCTTAGTTACTTACCTCCATGCCCTTGTGCTTGTAGGGTTTCTTGTGAATTGAAATTTCAGTTGTCTCCATTGTGGCACTCTCTTTTATTTCCTTAACACTTATATTGTACCTTCTACTAACCCAACTCATGTCTGAATATTTCTCGAGGATTACGATTTTGTATCTACGAAACTGAATTTCCTATGTTGCGTTTCACTATGTTTATCTTGCATGATCTACTAATTTACCTATATCCTCCTATCTATCCATAAATAGGCTCTTACTGAATCAACTACTGACTACCCATTGGTCAACTCTCATATATTTATTTTATGTAACGCCTCTTGGGTTATGTCCTTTGTCTTAACTTACCTCTTGTACGGGATCCTTATGTATCAAGTTCTCATTCCCACTTATATATGAATATCATCGAGTGTGAAACTCTTATTGATTCTCCCCAACATCATGCTTGCATAACGTTCTGGAGTTATATTATATTTGTAGGATATGAATAAATACAATCTTATTCCTTTCACCTTTTTACCACATTCTACTTTTACCATTCGATATTTACCTCTTCATCTTTGGCATTTTGTTTCCACATCTTCACAGACATTACTCGCCTTGCGGTAACCCTTCTACACCATGTATAATTGAATTTCGTACACAGAAGGGTGACACATGGTATAACTTGCACATTTAGTCCCTTAAGCTTAACTCTGCTCATAGTGCTTGGTTTAGGGAAGTGTCTTCGTGAATGACCTTTAAAGGTTATTCTTCTATTGTTCATTCTATTATTGTCGAAACACTATCTTTGAAACGATGTCGACTAGTACCAATTCCTTTGATCCCTAATTCATGTTTGATTTTTTTTTCTTGTTTACTATCCTATACTAATTTCTATTACTTGGGGGGTCTAACTTTTCCTTATGGTAATCACGTGTGAGTCACCAACTCATTTCTAGAAATGAGCGCATGGCTTTATGGCTTAGACTTTTGTATTGTCTCAAGGCCTGTCTCCTCTCATTTTTTTTTCCTTCACTTGACTATAGACTTTATCATTATACCCTATTCTGATTTACCGCTATCAGTCATTTATCACCTCTTACTCATAATGTTTCATTTACTCTCTTCTTATACTCATGCTAATATCTCTCTCTATTGCCCTATTACAAATACTTCAACATGGCGTTCATTCACATTTAGCTCCCCTTGCTTCATATCATTGGCTCTTCGGGACGCCTAACATTTTTCTTCTTTTTTTTAGTAGTGGCTGGAGTCATACTAAGGCAAATATTTATCCCTTCTAGGATCCTAGTGCCTATCTTCTGAAATTTCTGAATATTCTAGTATTCATATCTGACTATTCTATTCTTGAGTAACCATATGGCTATCTCCAAATGAGAACTATTACCATGTTCTGCGCTACCCTTCAAAAATGTTAAATAATGGTAACAATCTATCCACAATTTCTTATTACTCTAATCCCAGCTGGATCCTGATATCCTATCCTTCTCTTCAATTATTTCAGTTAGCTCCCATAGGGCATAATTGAGATTGGTATGGAGAATTGTAGATATCCCTGTTACCATTGAAAGTAACTAAAAATGCTTATATTTCTCTGCCAGAATTATAAATACTGATAATCTTTATTAACTAGGTACCTCGTACCATTCTCTATCTTGCTTCTTTTTACTTGCTAAAATGCCTATCTACTTTCTGATTCTCTTATTTATTTTTACCATATGGGTAGATAGATATTCTTTCTTTAGAGCTCCTTATGAAGAAACTAACACACCTTAGTACACACATGATCTGTTGAAGCCCAACATTTACCCATCATAAGCATGATGCAAAATTGTGTTCCTCTGACTCAACTCTTCCACAGCCACATTGCAATCTCTTACCATCTATTTTTATAGATGTATGCATCGTCGTATTATAAATAAGATAGAATTGAGGAAATTGAGTTCTTATGATTGAGCTCTACAACACGATCTAGAGTAAGAAGAAAGAGTAACAGTCCTAAATTCCATGTAGCCTCTTGCTTATAAGTGTGGTGCACAACACACCCATAAATAAGACTCTACTAGACACGGCTCATAGACAACCCCTAGGACAGACCTGCTCTGATACCAAGTTTGTCACGACCAAAACTAGAGGATCATGACTAGCACCCGGGCCATACTTGCCGAGCACCAACGTACATTTTATCCAACCTTCTTATTATTTTTAAGGGATAACGAGATGAATATAAATGGTAGATATGGATCACGAACATACATCACATAGGATTATAAAATTTCTAAGAAACTACATAAATGGTACGAGCTACAACGTTGCCATGAAAGACTATACAACAAAAATTAGCCAACAAGGCATACAAAACTATACATGAGTCGACACCTGTCTATGAGCCTCTAAAGGATCATAAATGATGCAACATAGCCGGAACAGGGCCCCGACATACCCATATTATATATAACAAAAATGCATACCAAGACCACAACAAGTCCGGAGAAGGGATCTCGCCTATAACTGCTGAACTGGAAAGCCTATTGTGGTGGGGGAGCTTTGTCTACCTGTCTATCAGGACCTGCAGCACGACATGCAATGTCTACAGATAAAAGGACGTCAGTACGAATAAAGTACTGAGTACGTAAGGCAGGTAAGCATAAATAAGAACAGTAATGTAAAGAGAGATGTAAGAGATACAACCTGTAGCATCTGAGTGCTTCTAAGAGACATTAACATGAAATGCATGATACATATACACATAATCTTTTTAAACATCCTCTCTGTAGGCATCATCATAATCGTATAACATTCGCCTTTGTGGGCATCATCATCATTATATCATACCCGGCCTCAAAGAGGACTCGGTAAACCCAACTGATCGGTGGTTGCACAATAGGTGCCATACCCGGCCGACTATAGCGCAACTCGGTAGAGTAAAATAGATACATATATATAATGCATGCAGGACTCATTGGAATCATTTTCTAAACATTTCGGAGCGACGTAAGGTCGATATTCTCCGTACACATCATTAGGGATAACTCTTCATCGTTAATCTTATAAGAACCCGAAAGTACCAACAACATTGATAACATAAGAACAAGAGAAGAAACCTCAACATCAATTATTCCATAAGAAGGGAAACAATGCAAGTACTGCTAGCTTCTAAGAGTAGAATATCTTCGGAAGCTCGTTCATGGAATTATGTACAATCGGAGTCGTGCAAAAGAAGGAAAGGGATAGCCTTACATACCTTGTATATACTGCCCGAACCTCAAGCTACGCAAATGTCACAATTCCTTAATCTACAATAAGAGAATGTCATTATTGTTTAAGCATCATAACTATTATGTATCGACCACAACCTATTTTACGATGAACCGGACAACACCTCCCCTATTTATATGACTTCACACAAGTCAAAAAAGTCACCAAACATCCCAAAAAACATCAATAATAATAATATTGAGCCTCCCAAAATAGTCCAGACACAACCTAATCACTTCACACATAAGACGACCACCGTAGTCGTGTCAAACGACCCGGAAATGTTACAATGAATGACCAGCTAACAACCCTAAATCTACATGGTTTTTCTAAAAACTCTTCCTCCTCCAAAAATGCACAAAAAAGTAGGAAAGCACGCAGCCCAACAACAATACAAAACAGTCCGCTACAAGTCAAATAACTCGAACTCACAGCTTCCGGTCACCGTTCCGTGAGTTCTAAATATTAGGAAACATATTTATCAACTTTCCTTGATATTTAAACACTTAAATACAGATATTAGACGTCTCTTAACTGTAAAGTACCATCCAAAACTCTAACTACAAGGAAAAAGGAGAGGGGGTATAATGACACTTACGTCGTAGGGATCATTTTGATGTTATTGCTTCTCGATTTCTTGCCCAGAATGATAATCTTATTTGAAACCCTAGAAGATAGCTTCAGGTTATGTTTATGGGTGTTATGTGGTCGTTTTATGATGAATAATTAAGAGAAAGCCGACCTAAGGTTTATATATATTAAGTTTCGAAAAGTCAAAGAGGTGCTAGCTTGGCACCCTAGGATTGGTCCATTTTCAGACGCTTATATCTTTTTATCCTGATGTCGTATGAACAAACGGTTAAGAGAGTTGGAAACTAAATTCCAAGACCTTCAATTTGGTATATTATGTGTCCCAATAAGATCTCATATAGAACATGAAATGTATTTCTCAAAAAGCTCTAGTGATCCACCTACTTGTCACTTATAATGTTTGCGCAGTCTCACGAAACTGCAAATATCTCTCTACTCCTATGTTGTATCGATGAACGGTTTAATGAATTGGAAACTAGACTCATAGATATTAAATTTGGTTGGTAGATCATCCAATAATTCAAGTATATTGGGAGAAAATCTCAGTTACAATTGACTTAATTTTAAGCACATTAACAGTGTAACTTGTGAAGACCTTTGCCGACTTTTGTTCCACAACTTGCTTGACTTCAAAATGTAGAACACAAATATCATACGATTAAAATTAACTCATAGGATAACCTCCTTATCATGTAATGAATTATAGTCTCACCCTAAAGTACATGTTATAACATTCCAAACTCGCCGACTTTCGACGAAACTTATTTTCTTCAATTGGTTTAGCTTCTAAGCTTTCCGACCCTCTTGGTAGTCGTTATTCATGATCTTAAATATTTTTAACCTCCAATGTAACATGATTAACATAATTTATATTCCATCAAATATAATATTATTTCTGAGCTTACATCAATTGGGTTACAATGTACTCTCACATACGAAAACATGGGGTGTAACAGTCATAATCCTTGAGATGCTCCAACTACCTCCTCTGACGCAAATTCAGATCCTTCTGCTTAAGCAGATGCTGTAAACAACAATGATCATTGAAATCTCACAATGCACTCAATACAAATAATGACGCCAAATCTTCAAGGCGTGGACAATAGCTGCTAGCTCAAGATCGTGCACTAGATAATTTTTCTCGTGCACCTTCAAATGTTTGGACGCATAGGCAATCATCCTACCATCCTGCATCAAAACCGCTCCAAGGCCAACTCTCGAGACATCAAAGTAAATTGTATAATAACCTGAACCCGTAAGCAAAACCAACACCGGAGCTGTAGTCAAAGCTGACTTGAGCTTCTGAAAGCTCTCCTCGCACTCCTTAGTCCACCTGAACTGAGCACCCTTCTGGGTGAGTCAGGTCATAGGTGCTGCAATATATGAAAATCCCTCTACAAAACAGCGATAATACCCTACCAAACCAAGGAAACTACGAATCTTGGTAGCTGATGACGGTCTAGGCCAACTCTATACTGCATCTATCTTCCTTGGGTCAACCTGAATACCCTCACTAGATAACACGTGCCCAAGAATGCCACTGAATCAAGCCAGAACTCAAACTTCAAAAATTTCGCATACAATCTCTTCTCCCTCAGGGTCTAAAGCACAACTCTCGAATGCTACTCATGATCCTCACGAGATCGGGAATACAGCAAGATATCGTCAAATACACGATGAAGAAAGAGTCCAAATAAGGTCAAAATAAATTGTGCATCAAATGCATAAAGGCTGCTGGGGCATTAGTCAGCCCAAAAGACATAACCAGAAACTCATAATGACCATATCTAGTCCTGAAAGTAGCCTTTGGAATGTCTTGCCCCCCAATCATCAACTGATCATAGCCGGAATGCAAGTCAATCTTGGAAAAATACCCTAGCACCCTTAAACTGATCAACAAGTCATCTATACAAGGCAAGGGATACCAGTTCTTCACCGTAACCCTATTCAGCTGCCGATAATCAATACACATACGCATAGAACCATCCTTCTTCTTCACGAACAACATTGGTGCACCCAAAGGTGACACACCAGGATGAATGAAACCCTTACCTAGGAGTTCCTGAATATGCTCCATTAATTCCTTTAGCTCCGCTAGTGCCATACGATAATGTGGAATAGAAATTCGCTGAGTGCCTGGCACCAGGTCAATACCAAAATGAATGTCTCTATTAGGTGGCATGCCTGGAAGGTCTGCAGGAAACACGCCCGGAAAGTCATGGACCATAGGAACCGAATCAATAGCGGGAGTCTCACCACTAACATCCCTCACAAAATCCAGATACGATAAACACCCCTTCTCAACCGTGCGCTGAGCCTTCATGTAGGAAATCACCCTGCTAGGCATATGCTCAGACACAACCTGTCCACTCAACCCTTGGACATCCTCACATAGCTAAGGTCATTGTCTTAGCGTGAGAGTCAATAATAGCATGACACGGAGTTAACCAATCCATGCCTAATATCACATCAAAATAGACCATTTTGAGTAATAGTAGGTCCACTCGGGTCTCCAGACCATAACTAATATCACACACGACTGATACACACGGTCCACAATAATAGTATCGCTCACCGGAGTTGACACATGAACAGACGTAACTAAAGACTCACGGAGAATATCCAAAAAATGGGAAAAATATGATGAAACATAGGATTATGTAGAACCAAAGTCAAATAAAGCTAGAGCAACTCAGTGATAGACCGGGACAATACCTACGATCACTACATCGGATGCCATAGCATCTGGCCTTGCTGGAAACGCATACATACGGGCCTGACCTCTACCTGCTCGACCTCCCCCTCTACAGAGGCCTCTAGCTGACTGGGCGGGTGGTAATGTAACTGGAGCTGAAGTTGAGGGTTGGTCCCTCTGCTGAGAAGAACAA
Organism: Nicotiana knightiana; assembly: GCA_005239525.1. NCBI lineage: Eukaryota > Viridiplantae > Streptophyta > Magnoliopsida > Solanales > Solanaceae > Nicotiana > Nicotiana knightiana. Next base: position 103,124 of record ML439978.1, read on the forward strand.
CCAGGACGACATGGAAACTGCCTCCACATGTGCCCAAACTTGCGGTACTCAAAGCAACTCCCTGGAGCTGGAGACGAGGACTGATAGAAACCCCTGGCACCAAAATGGCCACTAGAAGAATCATGCATAGAGGAACTCTAAGCTGGTGGTGATAGAGCTACACTCTGAGCTGGGATGGCACTGAATAAAGAACGGCCTGGCTGAGAACCGCGGGGACGATGACCCGAAGATGCACCACTATAGGCTGGGCGGACTGATTGAGGAGGCCTGAATGAACGACCTCTACAATGCTGAAACTGCCCCCTGGAAAGTGCACCACTAGAACCACCCGATCCATAAGGCCTCTTGGCCTTCTTGTCCTCCCACTCTAGGCGGCGAATCGAATAAATATCTCGACAAATATCAACAACCTGCTCCAATATAGCATTTGATACTCTCTCCCGAGTCATGAAAAGGTGGAGCTGATAAGTGAGGCTATCCACGAATCTCCTAGTCCTCTCCCTATTAGTAGGGACCAACTCGATGGCATGAAAATCCAACTCTAAAAACTGCATCTCATATTGCATCACTGATAGCTCCCCCGGACGCAGCCGCTCAAAATGCCTGCGATGCTCCTCCCTGTGAGACTAGGGTACATACTTCTCCAAGAAGATAGTGGAGAACTGCTGCCAGGTGACGAGTGTTGAACCAATAGGCCTACGCCTCTTAAAAGACTCCCACCAAGTGAAAGCAACACCAGAAAACTTAAAAGTAGCAAACCAGACCCCACTGGTCTCCGGAATCCCAACAGTACGCAACATCCTCTAACGCTTAGCTAGAAAAACTTGGGCATCCTCACCCTCAACACCACTGAACGTCGGAGGCTGAAGTCTACTAAATATCTCCATTCTACACTGCTCGTCCTCTAGGATAGCCGGAACGACAAAGTCCCGAACTGGAGCAACTGGCTGGGCTGGAACCGTCCCTGGTGTCTGATGGCCTTGAGTAACCTGCTCAGGTGTCCGGGCAACTGGAGTCTGACATCCTCCCCCGGCCTGAGAAGTAGCGGCATCTTCCTGAGCAAGGGTGGTACACATAGTCAATATTTGAGCCAAGGTCTCCTGAAGACCCAGAATAACAATAGGCACTATCGGTGCCTGAGCCTGTCCCGCTAGAGCATCTGTGGCGGGAATCTGATCATGGGTAGTAGGGGGATCAACTAGTACTACCCTTGCTGCTACACGGGCTGGCCGCCTACCTCTACCACGGCTCGACTGCGGCCTCGACCTCTGGCTAGTCTAGCTGGTGGATGATCACTCTGATCGGTAGGGCGAACCCTCACCATCTGTGAGAGAATGAAACAACATAAGTTTAGATTTCGAGAATCAATAAAATGTCACGACAGATTCAAGAAAAATGAGATTGTTGCTAAGGGTTTTGCAGCCTTTCGAAGATAAGTACAAACGTCTTTGTACCGTTCCGCAAGACTCTACTAAACCTGCTCATGACTGTTGAATCCTATGTAACCTAGGCTCTGATACCAACTTGTCACGACCTTAAGTCCTAAACCGGCCATGTTGGCGCGTATAGTGGAACTAGGCTAGCCAACAATCAGATATTTACATTTCTCTCCAAAATCCCAACTCATTTTTAACATTTCATAAACATAAATAAATTACTGAATCTATTAAGAAAACCAAACAGTTAAATAGTCTAAAACTACTCCGAAGACCCGGAGTCAACATGTCATGAGCATCTAAGGAATATACCAAAAAGTCTAATATTATAATACAAAACCTCGGGATGAATAACTAGGTACAACATAAGAAGGGAAAACAGAGATGTTGTGGACGCTGAACAACTATCTCTATGTCCTGAACTCCTACTTCGCATTGAATAGATGGCCAACGCTCGGTATCAACACCTGTATCTGCACACAGGGGTGCAAGGAGTAATGTGAGTACGCCAACTTAGTAGTAATAGAAATAAATCAAGTCTTAAGCAGTAACAAACACATAAAATCAAATCATTAGTTCACAGTATGCACAACCTTTCTTTCTAACAGTATATACATACATATATATATATAAATATATATATATATATATATATATACATATATGAAATCAAGATGCCTTAAAAGGCAATTTCAGTAAAATCCTTTGAAAAATGTGTTTTCCATCAATTTCAGAAATAAAAATAACCGAAGGATTTAGTGTAAAATGAAATAAATCATAAGTAGCCCCTCGGGCCAAAACATGAATCATAAATCGCCCCTTGGTTAGAACATCACTCAAAATACCTCACAGTCACTCAGTATCAGCCCCTCGGGTAATCCCACTGACACTCATGCTTCCCAATCGCTCGTCACTCGGCACTCGCACTCAGTAGGTACCTACGCTCACTGGGGGTGTATACAAACTCCGGAGGGGCTCCTTCAGCCCAAGCGCTAATATCAAGACACCTCGTGGCATATCATATCCTCACAATCAGGCCCTCGACCTCACTCAGTCAGAAACTCTCAAAAGCCCCTCGGGTGTATCAGTACAATGGGGTACTCACCCAAAACAGCATTTTATAACTCAAAATAGTGTAAATAAGGCTGAGTTTTGAAATTAGTTAAACATAACGTGACTGAGTGTAAATCATAAGTCAACATAGTGAGGGAAATAGCAGTAAAAAGAAAAGCCCCCATAGGCTTTAAACAAGTCGGCACGAGGCCCCAACCATGATTTATAGCCTAAATATAGCAATAATTTTACAACACCATTTAACATACGGTTTAGAGCAAAATACGTAACCAAATAGTTGCCGCAGAGAGGACCAAGTCCAATCCAAAAATTAGTGCACGCCACACACTCGTCATCCGACATGTGCGCCATTCTAAAAAAAGTGAGAAATATGATGTCCGGGGTTTCATACCCTCATGACTAGATTTATAGCCATTACTTACCTCTAGCGGGCCACAATACTAATCTGTGATGCTCTTGCCCATCGAGTCGGCTCCCGATTGCTCCGAGTCTAGCCAAAACCAGATTAAAATCATCAATATACGCTCAAGGAACAAAACCCAATCGAAGGCTATCAATTTTAAGCACAATTCCCGAAATTAATCAAACCCGAGCCTTGGGCCCTGATGCGAGACTAAATTGCATAGTTTAACATGTGATATACCTTACATTTTATGTGCATTAATGATAAAATTACACTTGTTATGTGCTTAATGGAGTTTATTTCATGTGTAGGTGAAGTGGAGATGGAAACGGAGCTAAAAGGATGCAAATACATCAAAAAATACGCGAAAGGAGACACCCGGGCGATAGCCGAGCGACAGAGCCAAACAGCCTGACCCTACCTGGCGTTAGCCAGGAGTTTGGGCTGAAACGCCAGCCATATCCTGGCGTTAGTCAGGCGTTTGGGCTGAAACGCCAGCCCTAGCCTGGCGTTAGCCAGGCGTTTGGGTCCAAACGCCAGGGTCCCCAGTCGGCCAGAAATTGAGTTTTGACGGGTTTAAGTGTTTCCCAAGTGAAATATAAGTCTCCTACACGGTTA
>ML439983.1:0-21150 GCA_005239525.1 Nicotiana knightiana
ATTAATGATAAAATTACACTTGTTATGGGCTTAATGGAGTTTATTTCATGTGTAGGTGAATTGTAAATGGAAACGGAGCTAAAGGGATGTAAATACATCAAAAATACGCAAAAGGAGACGCCCGGGCGATAGCCGGGCGTTTGCCCCATAAAGCCTGGCCCCCTCGGCGTTAGGGGGGAGTTTACCCCATAAAACCTGGCCCCCCCTAGCGTTAGGGGGGCGTTAGGGCCATAACGCCAGGCCCCCCTGGCGTTAGGGGGGCGTTAGAGCCCAAACGCCAGGGGTCTCCAGTTTCGCCCAAATCCGAGTTTGACGAGTTAAATATTTCCCGGTTGAAATAGAAGTATCCTACACGGTTAGGGTTCACCCTCAACCTATAAATAGACTCCGAAAACACAATTACAAGGGGGTTTTCGTGGATCAAGAGTAGACAAGAAGAAAATTCCATTGAAGTGGAAGAACATCGATTTCTACAATTTAGTATTTCTTATTTTATATTTCAAGTATGCAATTTCTTGTAGTTTTATTTCTTCTAGATATGAGTAGCTAAGTTTTAATCTAGGGTTTTGGTAGAACCCGTTGGGGATGAATTTCTTTTGATATTAATATATTTTGGTTGATTATTCTCTATTTGTTCAACTACGTTCTTATTGTAGTTAATTGAATGGCCATCAATTAGCTGTGCCTATTTAGTATGTATCTACTCGAGAGAGAGTGCATATTTAGGTAATTGTTTGAACAACACCACTCCCAGAGTATAGACGAAAGTCATAACCGAGGGTTTAGAGGTTGGATTAGAGATAACGATACCTCGGGTGCAATCTAAAGTGAACTGTATTGCGATCTAGCTAGCGTAACTTGAGAGAGTGCGTCTAGTAAATTATCATAATTACTTGAGAGAGATTTATGGTAGATAGAGTGTTCATGATTGATAGAGACGATTAATCAAGCTATAAGAAGTATCCGAGAAAGAATTCACCAACGGGGGAAACCATAACCTTAGACCTTTATTATCATTGTTTACATTAAATTGTTAGTTAATTGTTAGTTTATTATTTTGTTAGTAGAATTAGTAAACCTCACCAAATTATATTCAAAAGTATTGAGAAAATTGANAAAAGTCTTAAGAAAATTGATTAAACATTAGTTTAGTATTTTATAGACCCAATTGATACGTTTAATTCTCTGTGGGATCGACTTTGGGTGTAATACCCCAAATTTATATTTGCAACGCCCGTTTAGTCTTTTTATAAGACATAGTTGAGCGTGATCATAACCCCATAACAATCGAAAAATGCACCGAGGTACCTCCCACTGTCTTAACTCGAGTCTTAGCTCCATCATACATGTCCTTAATCGCCCGGGCAACCGACACACCTTTTGCCTCCAAGCATCTCCAAAGAACCTCACTAGGGACCTTGTCATACATTTTCTCCAGGTCAATAAATACAATGTACAGATCCTTCTTCCTATCCCTATACTGCTCCAACAACCTTCTAATAAGGTGAATAGCTTCCGTAGTGGAACGACCCTGTCCAGATAGCCACTCTTAAGTGTTGCTATTTAGGAATTAGTCAATGCAATCTCAATTTCAATTTTTCGGTTCAATATTTCGGAACAAAAATATCATGAATTATCATGAAATTACATTTTTAGTTTAAAATTTGATAATAAAATAACTAACTCTTAAATAATAACCCTCAGAATGGTTATTTGTGCACTTCGCCCATATATTTCCCCCAAAAGGAATCTTGCTTCAAATTGAAAATGAGCCCTGAACCCGCAGGATGAATAAAGCTTTACTTCAGTGGGAGTATCGCCCCGACGACATTCGCTCAAATGCACTTATGGAGTTATGGTCCAGAGAGTATATTATATCGTGCATTATAGCGGTCCCTCTTTTCCTATTTAATGATTATCATTTCATATTTTTTCTCGCTCAAAATTGTTCTACTTCTTGCACCAACTCCTACTTACTACAGTAATGACAAAAAGCTTTAACTATCATTTTAATCTTGTGCCCAGTTAAACCAAGACATTTTAAAAAGATCAATGATTATGAAACTATCATTATTTTACGAAGAATTAACCCAAATAGTCGCTTACCCTATCACTTAAACTAATAATAATCGGTAGAGGTATAATATATGCATAATTTATATATTATATGTGTATAATTGCGTATAATCAATGAATAATCTATATATATGACTAAAAGAAATAAATAATAAATATGACCGATTATTTGTGTAAAAATCCCTCATTTTATTTTCATTTTCGATTTAAAATGTAAGGTTGCTTTATTAAAAGAAAAAGCCCCAATCTTTGGGTCTTGGGCCTCAAAGTAGGAGATGGCTGGCTTGGGCTTTTTTTTTACTTTTAGTCCGAACCAAAAACTATTTATATTCGATAGCCGAAAAAATATGTATATATATATATATATATATATATATATATATTATGTTCTAACAGGGGAAATTTCTAGGAGAGGATTGTCATGGAATTGTTCTAACTGTGAATTGGTTCCTTGGTCAGAATCGACTGGATTTTCCAGTCATCAATTGATCGCTGCAAATTAGAAAAACTAATTTCTTCTTTGAGAGTTGCTTGGAGGCAACTGAAATAGTATGTTGTTTAGAATAAGGATGAGCATAAAAATCAATAACGCAAAAAATCGGATTGTACCGAACTAATTCGGTCCTTCGATTTAGGTTCTTCGATATTCGGTACGTTATTCGGTATTGATATATTAATATTTTAGTACTTCGATTCGGTTTTCGGTGTTAGGTTATCAGCATTTCGATATATACCGAAATACCAAACTTTTTAAGTTAATACCTGAATTCTTCTGAGTGCTCAAGCTTGCGACTTCCCTTGATGTTGGATTCCACGTCTGCACACCCATAATGAATTGACTCATCATGAGGAGGTTTTAGATTACTCTTGATATTTTTGTATTTATTTTCTTTTAATATTCAAAATGGCTCTTTCTCTTCTTCTTGTACGTGAGCCCTCTTATTATTTTTCTTTTTTTTATGGGTTTGTCTTCTGCGTCTGGCCTCTACTTTGCTTGTATGATCTTAGTCTCTTATTGTGAACGATTCTTTTTCTCCTTTTTCCTTCTTTTCTTGTTCTCAGTTTTGTTACGGTAATACTAACAACTACTGGAACTTCATAAAGTGAGTCTTAAGAATAGAAAATGGAGGTTGCCAAAAGGTTTCAAATATCCATACAATAAAAGTACAAAACAGTAGTATTTAAAAAAGACACGATTACATTAAAGTATTAAACCGAAACCGTATCGAAACCAAATATAAAATATCGAACCGTACCGAACTATTTTGGTATGGTATTTGGTATGCACAATTGATAAACCGAATATCAAAATATCGAACCAAAATTCTTAAATACCGTACCGAAGTACTGAATGCCCACCTTTAGTTTAGAAACAACATCTGTAGTAGACTGTTTAGGTACTGCTTTAGTAATATTTTTCTCAGGCAGAGGAAGAGCATGTATTGGGGAATCTGTTCTTCTTTCTCTTTTCTTGGCATTTTATTTCCCCTGAAAGAATTCTCGAGTAAGAAAATCTGGAATACAGTTTGACCTCTCTCCAAAGCCACTGCAAATTGTACAAAATGTGGGATTCATCCGAAGCTTATGTGCCACCAGTAGACAAGTGGTTTCTATCTCATCCGCAATATCTAGCTATAACAGATGCTGCTGAAATATTATTTTTACAATAAAAGTCCATTGCAAGTGCATGTGATGACCCAATGGGTCATTTTATGAATTAAGACTACGTTCTAGGTTTATTAGTCATAAAAAGATTAATTTAACTACCTCAATTTGCGTGCGCAGTCCGAACGTGAAACCAGAAAGCTTTTATGTGAAAATATAAGAAATACTAATTTTTAGAATTTAAATTTTGATTTTAGTTGACTTGAGTCAATATTTTAAGTAAAAAGACCCGGATCTGTGTTCCGACGATCACGGGAGATCCGCAGTATAATATGGGACTTGGGCGTATGCCCATAATTGAATTTCGAGGTCCCAAGGCTTAGAAATCAATTTTTGAAAGAAATTGTTTTGCTGAATTGTTAATGAAATAAAGAAAAGAATTAACGTTTGAAACTATGGGTATCAGGCCCGTATTTTGGTTCCAAAGCCCGGTATAGATTCTTTATAGTATTAAAACGCTATCTGTGAAATTTGGTGAGAAATGGAGTTTATTTGACGTGATTCGGACGTCCGGTTGAGAAATAGTGAACTTTAAGTGTTCTTGAGAAAAATGATGAGTTTTGAGGTTTGATTCATAGTTTTACATGTTATTTTCATGATTTGATCGCACGAGCAAGTCCGTATGATATTTTTAGACTTGCGTGCATGTTTGGTTTAGAGCCCCGAGAGCTCGGGTGAGTTTCAGATAGGCCACGGGGTGTTTTACACTTAGAAAAAGTTGCTGGTTTTTGCTGTTACTGGTGCTCAGCTATTTTGTTCATTGCGTTCACGTGGATTCACTCACGAACGCGTAGAGTAAATTAATTGGGGTCGTTTTTATGGTATGCGAACACGTAGATGCTCACGCGAACGCGAACGCGAAGCAGTGGCAGTTAAAGCTTCGCGAACGCGTGTTGGGCTAATCGAAAGCAGAGGGTAAATTGGGCTTGGGGGAGGAGCCTTGGTCTCCTCTATGCGAACACGACCTTAGGGCCGCGAACGCGAAGGTCCCGTTGGCGAAGCTATGCTAACGCGGGCAGGCTCATGCGATCGTATAGAAGGCCTGCTCAGCTATATAAATTAGCTTTTAAACACGGACAAAAACATTTCTTTCACTATTTCGAACTACCAAGCCCTAAGGACGATTTTCTTCATCAAAATTCATCCCCAAAGTGTAGGTAATCAATTCCAAACTATATTCTTTCAATTACCCAATATTTTTCATCACTTTTAAATCAAAAATCAAGATTTTTCATGATAAAAATTGAGGGTTTGGGTAGAACTAAGAAATTTTGTAAAAATTGAATCTTTATCTCGAATTGAGGTCGAATTTTGAAACTAATTGCATATTCGAGCTCGGGGGTGAATGAGTAAACGTAATATGGTCTGAACCCCGAGTTTGGACAAAGCAGGCTCGGGGTCGGGTTTTACCTTTTTTTAGAAAACTTAGGAAAAATTATAATTTTCAGTAAAGTTAGTTCCTTTGGCATTAATTAATGATATTAAGTTAATTATTATTAAATTCGAGTGTGTTGGAGGTGAATTCAAAAGGAAAAGCGGTAATTGAGCAGTGAGTGGCCTGCGTAATTGAGGTAAGTGTTGTGTCTAACCTTACCTTGAGTGAATAGGTATTGTATGACTACTTGTTACCTGTTTGTTTGTTAAATCTAATGTATAGGTGAGGTGACGAGTACCTATATGTTGTAGTCAGGTCATACCATGCGAGTAAATGCTATTTCTTGTTATTCTGGTTGTCTTAAAGCTTATCATATGTGATTATTGTTGTTAGTGAAATGTTGAGAACATTGAGTTGAGATTGAAATAATAAATCATGATAGTAACCATGATGAAATATTGATTTCTTGTGAATTCCTTTGAGAACATTGAGTTGAGATCGAAATATTAAATGGTGATAGAAATTATGATGAAATACTACTTCTCGTGAAATCCCCTTTTATGTTGTTGATGATTCGGTAAGATTGTAAGGAAGAGTTTAAAGCAAAAAGGGTGATGTCGTGCATGACTTAATAATGTGGTGAGGATGAGAGTAAGAGCACAAAGGGTGATACCGTGCATGATTTATTTATAAGGTGAGGAAGAGAGTAAAGCACGAAGGGTGATGCCGTGAAATTCTTAATTCTAATCTGGTAAGGACGAGAATAAAAGCACGAAGGGTGATGCCATGTATTCTATTTATTATTTGGTGAGGCTGAGAGTAAAAGCACGAAGGTTGATGCCGTGCAAGTTTACTATCTATCTTTAATTGCTAAAATTAGTGTTGATCACTATCTGTGTTTGCCTTATTGTTTTCCTCATTCCTTATGTTAAAAATTCCCTATCGCATGCTCCCTTCCCATTAATTGTTGGTTACATTCTTTAATTGCTATTATTTCTTGTTAGCATGATTTCGATGTCCAAGTTTTATGTGGTGTCTTGTCCTAGCCTCGTCACTACTTCGCCGAGGTTAGGCTCGGCACTTACTCAGTACATGGGGTCGGTTGTACTGATACTACACTCTATACTCTTTTGTGCAGATCCAGGTACTGACCAGAGTTAGGAGATATTAGTAGCTGCACATTTTATTTGGAGACACGAGGTAGATCTGCTGGCATCCGCAGACTTCTGGAGTCTTCTCCTATTCATTTAGATACTGTTTTATTTCATTCGAAACAGAGATATATTTCTTTCAGCCCATTTATTTGTAGTATTCTTTAGTAGTTCGTGAATTGTGACACCAGATCCTGGGGTAGCTTTATAGTTATATAATTAGTTCGTGGTTCGGCTTAATTATTGCTCCTCATTATTATTCATGGAATTATTTAGTGAAAAACATTAGATTTCGTATTTATTTTAAATTATTTTATTATGTGTAAGTAATCTTTAAAAAGAAAATGCTTAATTAATTTCTAACATTGGCTTGCCTAGCAAGTATTGTGTTAGGCGCCATCACGATCCCGTGGATTGGGAATTTGGCACAATTAAGCAAATGGAAAAAATTGTTGATTCCCTGATTTAATGTTCTGAGAAATCATCATCATCATCATCAGAAGAATACCCTGATTTAATGTTATGAGAAATTCATCAGAAATTACATCAGCATGACAACACAATGACATCACAGTTGACATCTTCCATGACATCAGCTAGCACTTACTCTTAATGTCATCATGGATTATATTAGAAAACACTATGTAAGTTTTAGTTTTTGGCTACAAAATAGCCCCTCATATCACGTGTAAAAGACACACCTTACACTACCACTGGAGAAAAATTCTCTCTCTCTAAGGATATTATAAGTTTTTAACTTGTATTATCAATTTTTTGCAGTTTCAATAACAATCAAGTTTTTATTTTCTTTATTCTTGCTCAAGTTATATTTATATTACTCTGCATTATGGTCAGTTATACCACTTAATTTACTTTATCGCATTTTATTTACATGGTCAGCTCTGCCCCATAAATTTATTTGTTTGCACTCTAATTTATTTTATTCTACAAGTTTAATTATCTTATTGTTACTCGCTTCCTATCCTTACATATATTTATTTTTTTCCTAATCTTTTAGGGGCTTGTCTACATCTCCCTCTAGGGAATAAATAAATGTAAGGACAGGAAGCGAGTAACAATAAGATAATTAAACATGCAAAATAAAGTAAATTATGATGCAAACAAATAAATTTATGAGGCAGAACCGACCATCTAAATAAAATACGATAAAGTAAATTACGTGGTATAACCTATCATAATGCAGAGTAATATAAATGTAAACTTGAGGAAGAGTAAAGTAAATAAAAACTTGATTGTTATTGAAACTGAAAAAAATTGATAATAGAAGTTAAAACCTTATAATATACTTAGAGAGAGAGCTCTGACAAATTCTAGAGAGAGGGAAAGAATTATTTCTCAAGTGGTAGTGTAAGGTGTGTCTTTTACAAGTGATATGGGGCCAAAAACTAAAAATTACATAGTGTTTTCTAACGTCATCCATAATGTCATTAGGAGTAAGTGCTTGTTGATGTCATGGGTGATATCAACTGTGATGTCATTGTGCTGTCATGCTAATGTAATTTCTGAGAACATTAAATCAGGGTCGTCTTCTTCTTCTTTTGATGATGATTTTTCAGATGAAGATGCTTGATTTTGTTGACCTGGAATTTGACTCTTGAGGGAATCAAGAATTTTTTCCATTTGCAGAATAAAATCAAGCCTGCTGTTGGAGCTGGCTAGTTGTGCACTTACGATGGACTTTTGTTATAAAAATAATATTTCGACAACATCTATTATAGCTAGATATTGCGTATGAGATAGAAACCACTTGTCTACTGCTGGCACATAAGCTTCGGATGAATCCCCCATTTTGTACCATTTGCAATGGCTTTGAAGGGATAACTGCGGTAGTCCTTTATGTCCTTCTGGCTTGTTGAAGGAAAAATTCTAGGAGTATATCCACGGGATATGAAATCTGTGGAAAAAATTGAAGGAGTATAGGTAGTTGCTGCTCACTAGAAAACTTGTGGCAGAAATAATTATAACGACCCGACCAGTTGTTTTGTGTATTCGGACCCCGTTTTCCTAAATAAGACTTCTCTTAGCGGCTTATAGTGATTTGTGACTTGCGGGGACGGGTGGTTCGGGACTAGAAAGTGATTTGAGTAGTGTAGGAACACTTGGTTCCTTAAGATTGGCTTTTTAGGCCAAGTTTGACTTCGGCCAACATTTTGAGTAAACAACCTCGGAATCGAGTTTCGCCGATTCAAGTAGCTTTGTATGATGATTTCGGACTTGTGCGTATGTCCGGAATGGGTTTTGGATGACCCAGAGCGTTTTGACGCCAAATAGCGAAAATAGAGTTTCCTTAAGTTCATAATTTGGTTTCGAACGTGTTTTTGTGTTATCAAGGTCCGAACGAAATTCCAAGACCGGGAATAATTCCGTTATGTCATTTCTGACTTGCTTAAAAAATTTGGTGTCATTCCGAGTAGCATAGGTCGGTTCGGCGCATTGAAACTGAATTCAAGAACTTGAAAATTCTTAAGTTTGATTCTAGGGGGTTTTGAGGAGTGATTTTGAGTTTTACCATTGTTTTGGGTGTTCCGAAGGCTCGAGCAAGTCCCTAATACGATTTAGGACTTGTTGGTATAATTTCACGGGGGCTCGGGTGGGCCCAGGTGCCTCCCGGACACCAAACGGGGCAAAAAACCAGCAGCTTCAGCTGCTGGTGCACCAGGTCTGGTGTGACCGCAGGTGCGGTTGCCCAGATCGCAGGTGCGAGACCGCCCCTGCGGTCAAGACCTCGTAGGTGCTACCCATAAGGGAGAAGGCCCAGATCGCAGGTGCGGACCTTTCTCCGCAGGAGCGGGTCTGCTGGTGCGGAAACCCCTCCGCAGGTGCGATCCTCAGTCCCTTTGCCAAATTCCGCAGGTGCGGTCCTCGAGCCGCAGGTGCGAGATCACTGAAGGCAGTGAGCTCATTTAATGCGGGGCTTAACCTTTTTTCACCATTTCTTCCACACCATAGGCGATTTTGAGAGCTTTCAAGAGGGTGTTTGGCCTAGCTACTAAGAGGTAAGTAATTTCCATTTAAATGTTGGTTTATTACATCAATCTTAGGTAGATGAACACCCAATTAGTGTAAATCAAAAGGGTTATAGTGGAAACCTAGGATTGATGAACTTTAGAGAAATTCACCATTTTTCCAGCATGAAATCATACAAAACCTATATATTAATGATCCTTAGGCTATGGCTGAGTGTTTTCTTCGAAAATTTTCGGAATCCGAGCATGTGGGACCGGGGGTGTATTTGCTAAGCTAGTAAGAGAATTTCATAATTTTGAGTGTATATTAACGTATTTATATAACATTTGACTAGTTTCGAGTCCTACGGTGTAGAGTTTGGAGTTTCGGGCGCGTTCTTGGTCCGAGAAGTAGGTTCGACACGAGGTGAGTCTCCTTTCTAATCTTGTATGAGGGAATTGTTCCCATAGGTAAGTATAAATGATTGAATTGTCCTTATTTGCAGGGTCTACGCACGCAAGAGGTGACGAGAGTCCATGCGTAGCTACTACTATGTTATGCCGGGTAGTCTTTAGGACTCACAAGCATGCTTATATGCCTTATTTGTATCCATGCATGTATTCCTAGTCGATTATTATCCTTGAACTAGCATGATAAAATGGAAGGTTACATTAAGTCTTGCTGTTTCCATGATTCTTGTTTTCCAAGTGTGAACTCTATATTTCCTGAATTTCCTGATAATTCTGTGTCTGTATACGAGCACCCGTGTCGCATGTATGATTCATGAGTGGGGTAGCCTTATATTATGTTAACCGCGTCGCATGATCGATTTGCGAGCGGGGTAATAGATGCATCTATGGTTCGAGTCGTTCCACCCTTCGGCAGTGCACATTTAATTTTTGCGTCGCTTCGGCCGTACGCCTCGGAATACTATATGCTATGTATTTGACTGAGAGTCTTATTATTGTTATCAAATGAATTGTTCTATGTGGAAGGGGACGTTGGACTTTTATTTTAGTTGTTATTTGGCACTTGCGGTAGGTGGTAGTTCATATACTTGATATTCCATGTCTACTTGATTTCCACAATTGCTAATCCTGATTAAATCTGTCTAATTATATTATTGCTAATGACCCTAGTGAGTAATACGTCTACCTCTCGTCACTACTTCTTCGAGTTTAGACAGGATACTCACTGGGTACATATTTGTTTATATGTACTCATGTTACGCTTCTGTACTTAATTGTACAGGTCCCAAGGCTGGTGCATCTGGTTATCATACCGGAGCACAATCGTGAGGGTACTTTCTGGATTAGATTACACAGTGAGCTGCTCTTCCCGACATTCCTCAGCAGCACTGGGGAGTTTCTATTATTTTTGGATATTTCTATCTACCCCTTTCAACCAGTTGTATATTTATTTTGTCTACTTTGTATATTCCACTAGTCGCTTGTGGACTTGTGACACTAGGTCTTGGCACACGTAGTTGGTTTTCTAATATTTTGCTATACTACATATGTTGGCAAACGATATTTTGAGTTCATTTAATCAAGTTGCATCACTTGACTGTTTTCTTTAAATGATTTCTAAATCTAAAATTTGACAAGTACTTAAAGATTTAAATAAGTAAAGTAATCTCACTAGTAAACTGATGTTGGCTTGCCCGACTCCGGTGTTGGGCGCCATCGCGACCTGAGTTGGAATTTGGGTCGTGACAACAATCATATCCTTCTTTTACTGGTGTCGGGAGGATTTCAGCTCTATGAACATATGTAGGCCACCATTGATGTATAAACCACTGAGGGAATTCAGAGGTTAATTGTTTACTCTAGAGGATGAACCATGAATGCTTTTCAAGTTGGCTTTGGAAGGTGAAAGCATTCATCCATGCTTCCTAGTAGTCGTAATAATCGTAAAATTGCGGATCAAAAGGCTGAGAAAGTCTTTTGTATTTGGCTGGATGGGTTCCCCATTATTTTGGTGAGATTATTTTGTTAATCCACACCGTAGTATGTGTGACATATGATTGGGTTTATTTTTCTTTGTGGGGCTTAAACAAGCAGGCTCTGGTATCTATGATAATGAACTCATAGTATTTTTGGGTATGTTTGTGGGTGTTTTGAACGAAATTGGCTGAAGGGTTAAGTATTTTCTTAGCTGTCTCTTGGGGGTTAATGCCAGAATTCTGGTTAAATCTGAATGAGTGGGTAGACACTTTCATTCTTAATATAACTGGATTCTTCGAAGGAGGAGCCTTTGTTTAAAGAAATATGTTGTGGCACTGGTGAAGAAAGGGCCTGATTGGTTGTGGTTCTTGGGATGTTGGATAGACATCATGTACCTGCAATGGGGATTGTAACCTCCAACATTTTTTGTGTGGTGATTTTAGCAACTACATGAACTGAATAGGCCGTGTGACTTTGGGCCGCCACGGAGTTGGAAGAAGATGCGTGGCTTTGTGCCGCTACATTAGAACGATAATTTTTATATAATTAGTACTGATCTCTTAGTTGTTTTTTAAATAGGCCAGGCATGGTCATTTGATCTTTAATTCCCACGAGTTGGAGCCATTGCATGAATTCTTCTTCTGTCTAAGGAGAAGTCATGGTCTGTGTTAGTTGAGTTTGAGCTTGTTGAGATTCTTCTTCCTCAACTATGTCTGCCCATCTTTTTGGACTGGAAATTTGGAATGGGTGTTGAACTCTTGCGCCTTTTGAGAGTTGCTTGGAGGCAACTGAAATGGTATGTTGTTTAGAAACAACATCTGTAGCAGACTGTTTGATGACTACTTTAGTAATATTTTCTCAGGCGGAGGAAGAACAGGTATTAGAGGATCTAAAATTTCTTATTTCTTTTTTCTGGAGATTTTATGTCCCCTGCAAGAATTCTCGGGTAAGAAAATCTGGAATAAAGTTTGAGCTCCCTTTGATATATTCTATATCAAAATTAAAAATAAATAAAATAGCTTGCCATCTAGAAAATATATGTTTAGAAGAAAGTTTTTGTACATCCTTTTGTAAAACGAATTTCGCAGCTTTACAATCAATTCTTAACTAAAATTTTTGATTTAATAAATCAGCTTGAAATTTAGAAATGCACAAAACAATTGCTAATTTTTTTTTAATTATAGGATAATTTTGTTGGGAATTATTCCAATGTTTTGATGCAAATGCAACAATTTGCTCCTTGTCATCTTTTTTATGCTTTAAAATGCCACCATAACCAATGTCTTATGCATCAGCCTCAACTATTTTTGGTGCAGAAGGATCAGGGAGAGACGAACAAGGAAGGTCTTTGACTTTAAATTTCATTACTTTGATAGCACTAGTGTGGGCTGAAGTCCACGAAGGTGGAGGTTTTTTCAACCTATCGTGGAGAGGTTTTAGCAAATTGCTAAGGCTTGGAATGAAATCTAATTCATAATTAACACATCCTAAAATCTTTGAAGTTGGGTTTTATTTGAAGTTTGGTCAGGAAATTTGTCAGCAAATTGTATGGATCTTTGGATAGGGACAATGGTTCCCTGCTGGATATTGTGCCCAAGAAATCAGATGTTGATTTGAAAAAGACTAAAGTTTTTGATAAAACTAATCCATTTTCTTTGATAACATTAAAAAAAATATTTAGATGTTTAAAATGTTAAGCTATGCTAGTAGAAAATACTAAAACATCATCAATATAAGCAATAATAAATTGTGAAAAATCATTAAAAATATCATTCATTATCCTTTGAAATTCAAAAGGAGCATTTTAATGGAATTACATTCCATTCGTATTGTCCAAATGATACTGTAAAAGCAGTCTATACCTTTCCTTGGGATCTGTTTAAATTTTCCAAAATCCTAATTTTAAATCAAATTTTGAAAAGATAGTTGCAGCATAAACTGTTGAAGTAAATCCCTTTTGTTTGGAATAGGGTATCTAATCCACCGAAGTTCTTTGTTCAAAGGTTTATAATTGATGACTAATCGAGGGACACCTCATTCAATTTCGGAGTTTTTATTGACGTAAAAGGCAGCACAAATTCAAGGGGATTTGCTTGGAGAGATGATGCGTTTTTCAAGAAGATCATTGATTTCTTTTTGACAATGAATGATTAACTCGTGATTCATATGGATAGGACGAGCTTTTGTGGGGATGATTTTTTCATCAAAGTCAGGTTCGTAAGGGAGCCTAACAATGTGCTTCTTGCGATTCCAAAAGGTTGTAGGTAAATCAGCACAAAGTTCTCTTTGGCTTTTGGTTTCCAAAGTTTTTATCTTGGATTGGAGATAAGAATATCGAAGTTTCTGTTGTCACCATTTGAACGCTACTTGTTCTTTTAGAGAATTGATATGTGCTTCTTTACTTTTTATGGTAGACAATAGCTCTGTCATCGGGGGACTATCAAAAGGAAGAAGGGTTCTACATCCTAAGAATTTCTTATTTTGTTACCATAAAAGGTATGAGCTCCTTGATGAAGGAAGTACCTAATATAAGTGGATTAGTAAATCTTTTACTAATAGGAAAGAACTTGAGGCTGACAATGGGGAATTTTTCAGGGAGGTTTTAACTTCAAAATTGGAGAGTTTGAGGCTAATTCTTAGTTTTCTGACATTAGAAACTCTAAGACTTTCTTTGGTTTTTTTAATAATTTGGTTGGAATGAAGCCTTCTTGTATGCAGTTGAGATATGAACCTGTATCATATAAGGCAATGATATCTAAGGTAAAGGACTTATTGACAATTAGGATGACCCTTATATGCCATTTTCTTATGGAAATTCTAGAGAGGTGGTTGATAAAAACTTCTTGTTCAACTAGTTTAGTTTCAGTTAGTTTGGGCTCTTCAGATTTGGTAGAGAGTTGTTGGAGAGCAAGAAAGTCTAATTCTTTTCTATCCTTAATTTCTCGAATTTCTTCCTTAAGGAATGCTATTCCAGTTTGGAGATCTTGGATAGGTACTACCTTAGGTTTTTGAGAAAGGGATCTACTGAGGATATCAGTTGTCACGACCCCAAAACCTAAACCGGCCGTGATGGCACCTATCGTGGAACTAGGCTAGCCAATAACCCCATGTTTACAGTTTCTTTCAAACAATCCAATTTCAAGCATTTCATAAAATATACAGAGTTTACTGTTGGTCCCAAACGCACACGCATGTATACCTGCTTTCTTTTTTTGGACTGGACTTCTTCCAATTTCTTCCCATTCCTCAACGATATAGCATTAACAGATGCTTTAGGATTAGCTTCAGTGTCACTTGGAAGGACCCCCGTTGGTCGTGTATTTTGAGAAGTGGCGAGTTGCCCCACTTGACGTTCTAAATTTCTCATTGCTACAGTCTGGGCTTGGTGATCAGCCATTATTTTCTGATTGAAGGCAAGTTGGTCGTTCATCATTCTCTTCATAATCTCCCCATGTCTTGCTGATGGTTCAGCCTGAGGTGGTTTGTACTGATGTTGAGGTGCTGGATGCCTGTAGTTATTCTGAGTGCTTTGATTTCCACCCCAAGAGAAGTTTGGGTGGTTTCTCCAGTTGGGGTTATAAGTGTTTCCATATTGATTTGCTTGTCCCCTATTCGCGTTACCCACAAAGCAGACAGACTCTGGATTAACTAGGCATAAATCACTCGAATGACCCTCTCCACAGACTTCACAAAATACCTGAATCTGTTGCACTGGTTGGGCCTTTTGCATTGGTTGATATTGTTGTTTTTTAATGATCAGGTTCATCTGATTGACTTGGTTAGTCAATGTGGAAATCTGAGCTGACAATGCTGAGACCACATCTAATTCAAGAACCCCTGGTGACTTTTGAACCACATTTCTCCTCATCTCACCTTGCCAGTCTAGATTTCTTTTGGAGAATTTATTCAGTAATGCAAATATTTCATCATAATTCTTCTCCAACACCTGACCTCCGGCTGCTGCATCTACCACACTTTTGGTTTGTGGATGGAGCCCCTCAATGAAAGTGTGAACTAACACCTCGTTTGTCTGATTGTGATGAGGGCAATCTCTGAGTAGCCCCTTGAACCTTTCCCATGCTGAATATAAAGATTCACCTGTAGTCTGTCTAAAGGAGACTATCTCACTCCTGATCTTTGCAGTATTTCCTGAAGGGAAGAACCTTGCCAGAAATTTTCTCGCCAAATCGTTCCATGTTGTGATGGAATTAGCTGGTTCTGCCTTCAGCCATCGCTTTGCTTCGCCCAATATAGAGAATGGGAAAAGCGTGAGCCTCACATAATCTGGCGTGACCCCGTTAGTGATATAAGTATCACTAATCTCCAAGAAGTTCAGAATGTGCTGTTGTGGATCCTCGTGTGGAAGACCCAAAAACTGCCCGTTTGCATGAAGTAGTTGGATCATGCTCTGTTTCAGCTCAAAGTGCCCAGTGATTCTGGGCTTCACGATGCTGGAGGTGACATTAGCAATACTGGGCATTGCCACCTCCTGAACAGCCATGTATTGTTCCTCTTCCATGTTCACAGGAAATCGAATGAAGTCTTGAATATTTTATGGATCTCTTGCTTCTCGCAACCTCCTGTGAAATGTTCTCTCAGGTTCGGGGTCAAAGCCGTCAAGTCTGTCCTGGCTTCTGACCCTACGCATTCAATCGAAGTTCCTGAGATTAGAGAAAAAATCACGTGACGTTAGACTCAATGAAATAATCAATTAGAGCAAGTAACTAGAAAGTAGTCTATATTCAAGTCCCCGGCAACGACGCCAAAAACTTGTTGGTCCCAAATGCACACGCAAGTATACGTGGTCGTAGCAAGCAATATAATGTTAAATCAAATGTCGAACCCACAGAGACTTGGGTAAAATACTCACTAATTCACTATAATTGTTATTTAATCAAGCAAAAATAAATTCCAGGAATGTAACTAATTTATATTACGATTCTATGAAATGGCTAATTATCAAGTGACAAGAATATTGTTGTGTATTCAGTAGAGACAAATATTCCAGGGTTGTGATCAATTCACCACCCGTATTGCATTCTAATTAACTCTCCCTTTCATATAATTCACTCATGGTTGCTAATTAATCGATAAATGCTCTCATAGCCTTCTCCCGAAGCACTACTCGCCTATTCTCAATAGATTAACGCCTATATTCCTATGAAATTAATCTATTAGAACGCACTAAGATTACGATGTTTAATTAAGCACGGTGACTAGGTATATTCCTATCCTAACCACAAATCCGCTCCCCTGAAGGGTTAAGATCGCGCTCTCTTCAATTCTTCTCTAATCTATATACGGCTTTCCCAAGCATAACATAGATAGTATATAGAACCTAACTGCTGGCCAGACAATTAAGCAATTAAACACAGAATTGAAGAAACAACCATATATTGAGTGAACTATAATCAAGGTTAAATTAATGTCGAATAAAAATATTCATGGCTAAACCACAACCCCAGAACAATGGGTGTTTAGCCACTCATGCTAGAATCAAACAATGGCATAAGTGTTGCACAAATTGAAAATACTAGAATAAGATGAAGAAAACTGATAATCATTTGCTTCCTAACGATCCCGTGTTTATCTTCTCTCCAAAAATGGCATCCTCCTTTCAAAGTTATGTTTTTGGGTCTATTTATATGTTTGGGACAAACCCTAAACGTGTAGGAGACTTCTATTCAAACCGGGAAATACTTAAAACCTTCAAAACTCGGATTGGACCGGACCAAAGACCCCAGGCGTTAAGCCCCAAATGCCCGGCTATAGCCTGGTCATGCCAGGCTTTCTAGCCCAAACGCCCAACTATAGCCTGGTGTGACCAGGCTTTATGGCTCAAATGCCCGGTTATAGCCCGGGTCACTCCTTTTCGACTCTTGAGTGTATTTTTTATGTTTATGCATCCATTTAGGTCAGCTTCCATCTCCAATTCGCCTATACATGAAATAGACTCCATTATGCACATATGATGTATAATTTTATCATTAACGCACATAAAATCTAAGGTACATAATGCTTTAAACCATGAATTCTAGCCACGCATCAACACCCCACACTTAGACTCTTGCTCGTCCTCGAGCAATGGGACAATCTACTACCCTTTAACACGTACACATTTCATTATCAAGGAGTATTTTACTTTTCAAGCACACATCTTACCCCTTAACTATGATCAATACCGGCAATCAAGTATGAACATACAAAATTTCACATTCTTCTCCTTCTTTAAACATGCCCAAGTATAACAATTTGATCAATTATACCAACAACCTAATTGCAACCACCCAACTTCAAGAATCAACTTGCAACTACTAAGTCCTCTCAATTCACCCACCTACCCAACAAGAAAGTTATAACATTACCAATCGTTCATGAGATCATGTGCCCTGACCAACAACAAAAGAGTGAATATAACTAGTCCACACATTCAAATATGCTTTTGAACATTATTTAAGGACATCACACAATTGAAAATTTTCACTCACTCTCACAAAGAATTCATATGCATCCCGTGGTCGTACCATAAGCTTCCCCGTAGTGTAGATCTCCACTAGTTCAAGTTAGCCAAATCTAGGATCAATTAGGACTTTTAAGGCTGTAATGTAGGCTATGGGACGGGTAGGATATATTTAGGAATGGTGACTAACCCTCCTAAGTACTTTAATACACTACCTTCACAAATCAACACATATTCTTCTCAACCAATTTCCTTGCCACAATTCATATTCAACATAGCCCTTTTTCAATTAAGCACTTCTATATTTTCACTAGCACAATTTAATAAAAATTTAGAGGTGTGTATTTTTTTGTACATACTTTTACTATCATTTTTTTTCTTTCTTTCCTACACACTCCATACATGAAGTTCAATGGCTAGTGATTTTTGAATATAATTTTTGGTGCACTAACATGCCTTTCCATGGATCCGCTCAAAATCTACTTCCCAATATCTTACCTTACTTCTTTTAGTGACTAAGTGCCTTATGAGGAATAGGTGCAAAAATCACAATGTAAGAACAAAGAGGGGTACGGCTTGTAATGTGGGTACCAAAGAAAAAGTCAAACGGCTAAAAGGGGCTAGCAATGAAATTTTTAATTCTTATGTGACAAGCACATCCATGATCAAGCAAGAAAATGCCTACGTCATCTCCTAGACTAGTATAACCTACAATTTCGCTTTGATAACACACGAGGCAAGTTCTAGACTATACAGGATAGCATAGAAAATTACTAAACCTCGCTCACACATTGCACATGACTCAATCACAACGGTTGTATTCAACTCTCAAGTCAAGCAAGCATACAAAATAGATATAATTAAGCAATATTACACTATGTAGCGTACAAGTCAAACAACTGAGCTAAGGCGTGACAAAATAGGCTATTTATTTTTACTCAGGCATCACATGTCAACCAAATATAAGGGAAACCAGAATGTATGTCATAACCTAATATGTCGGCATCAAACATGTCATAGGGTATTTCTAAGTTACTCAGTTTCTTCCTAACTACTCTAAAAATAATAATAATAATAATAATTCAAAGTACTCGGTTCAAGTTACACCCTTGGAAAAGAACCGGTGCCCAAAAAAAAACCAAGGGATACTACCTAACTATCTTTAAAAAAAATATATATTTTTGGTGTTTTTAAATCGGACTTTATCCCTCAAGAAAATTGTCCAACAGATCCATCGTTGGGAAAAATCCGAGATTTTTCTAAAAAATAATAATTTTATACAATTACACCTCAGAAAGTAGTTTCCCCACCCCCCACACTTATGTTATGCATAGTCCTCGATGCATGATCACAAAAAAAAACATAAAAACAAGGGTGAGAAATACTCCCTGAGACCCCCTCGGGCATAGGCCGGACATGATTCTCAATCCTTAGAGTCGGGATGACCCCACACTTAACCTCAAACGTGCCCCTCATCTTCAACTTTTGGGTACTCAGACTTCCCCTACTCTGCAAAATAAAAACAACACAAAACTGACACTAAAAAATAATGAAAAGATATACAAGATGAGTTGCCTCCCACAAGCGCCTGATTTAACGTCGCGGCACGATGCAGACTCTCGCCTCACTAATCAGCGAGCACAACCTTGGTCTTCTCACGATTTATGGTCCCACTCCAATAATGCTTGACTCTATGTCCATTCACTAACAATTTTCTTTCACCATGTATAGCTCGCAACTCAAGTGCATCATATGGGGTGACTCTCACTATCTCAAACGATCCTGACCATCTCGACTTCAGCTTTCCAGGAAAAAGTCTCAGCCTAGAATTGAATAATAATACATGTTGGCCTGGCTCAAAATGACACGGCTTTATATGTTTGTCATGCCATCTCTTGGTCTTTTCTTTGTAAAGTTCGGCATTTTCGTATGAGTGCAACCTGAACTCATCCAATTCATCCAACTGCAGCAATCTTTTCTCACCCGTGGCTTCAAGGTTCATGTTTAGCTTCTTGATGGCCCAATATGCCTTATGGTCAAGCTCTACGGGTAAGTGACATGCCTTCCCATAGACCAGCTTGTACGGTGATGCCCCAATTGGTGTTTTGTACGCTGTTCTGTATGCCCATAAGGCATCATCTAGCTTAGCAGCCCAATCTTTCCTGTTCACACTCACCGTTTTCTCCAATATTTGCTTAATTTCTCTGTTGGATACCTCTGCTTGGCCACTTGTTTGAGGGTGATATGCTGTTGCAACTCGATGACGAACCCCATATTTAGCTAGAAGGTTATTCAGCAACCGATTGCAAAAATGGGTTCCTTCATCACTAATCAAGGCCCGTGGAGTACCAAATCTGGAGAATATATTCTTTTTCACAAACGCAGCTACAACAATGGCATCATTCGTCGGCAATGCAATTGCCTCCACCCATTTTGACACATAGTCAACTGCCAGCAAAATGTATTTCTTTCCTCTGGATAATGGGAATGGACCCATAAAGTCTATCCCCCATACATCAAAAATTTCCACCTCCAGGATATTATTCAATGGCATCTCGTGCCTCCTTGTTATTGTTCCTGTTCTTTGGCACTGGTCACACTTTTTAACAAATGCGTGAGCATCTTTGAATAGTGTTGGCCAAAAGAACCCTGATTGGAGCACTTTCGNTACATCGCGTAAGAACCTCTTCCATGCTTCAGATTCTATTTCTGGAGGAAGTACCCCACTCACCAGATAATTCACATAATCAGCATACCACAGAGGAAAGTCTTGGGTTATAGCAAAAAGTTGCTCATCAGGAAAAACTTCTTTAATACCTCCACCCTCCTCAACATGATCATGATTTTCCAGTCGTGACAGATGGTCAGCTACTTGGTTATCGGTGCCCTTTCGGTCTCTTATCTCCACATCAAATTCCTGCAAAAATAAAACCCAGCGCATTAATCTAGCTTTAGATTCCTTCTNGCTTTTGTTCCCACCAAGTATGCCCGAAATTTTTCAAAGGCCCATACCACAGCTAACAACTCTTTCTCAGTGGTGGTGTAATTATGTTGTGCATCATCAAGAGTCTTACTCGCATAGTAGATGGAATAAAACACCTTGTCTTTATTTTGGCCTAGCACTTCCCCAATTGCATGGTCACTTGCATCACACATAAGTTCAAATGGTACTGACCAATCAGGTGCAACAATTATGGGGGCAGCTACCAATTTCTTTTTGAGCTCCTCAAATGCCTTCAGGCAGGGTGCATCAAAATTGAACTTGACATCTTTTTCCAGCAACCTGCACAAAGGAGTAGCAATTTTAGAAAAATCTTTAATAAAGCGCCTATAAAATCCTGCGTGTCCTAAGAAACTCCGGACGCCTTTCACTGAAATTGGTGGAGGTAGTTTTTCCACTGCCTCCACTTTTGGCTTATCAACTTCGATGCCACTTTTAGATACTCTATGACCCAAAACGATGCCTTCCTGCACCATGAAGTGACATTTCTCCCAATTTAACACCAGATT